>JALLPE010001301.1:0-12384 GCA_036940025.1 Conticribra weissflogii | reverse complement strand
ACATTTTTGAGAAATCAGCAACAAACACAAATATTGCAAATTTTGAACATTTTGTTGACATACCCAACTAAGTGCTAAGTGACAGAATAATATTTTAAAGCAAATGCTTATTCCTTGATTTGTTTGTCATGTGAAAGATTAGTGTTGTCTAGATTTATATTGTTGGGCTGCTGATATTGGGAAAAGCAGTGATGTTTGAAATGGTGGTGTACTTTTTTGGACAACAGCCATAAAAAATGACACATCCCAGCTTTTTGAAGGGACTATCAACTCTATAGTACATAATACATTTTTGGATAGGAAAATGCAAGACATCAACTTTAATTTAATCTAGAACATTATTGAATGAGTATTTATGAGGCTAAGGTTCTTTATGGGGATGGGACAGAAAATTACCAGCATTTGTAAAATATGTTTTGTTACAGATTATCAAACATGTATCAATCTCAGAGATGGGGCAATAAGGGAAAAACTCAATTCCATCAATCAACTGGTTTGGTGGTTCTGCTATATTGCAACAATGAAGAATCAGAAAGAAGCCAATCATTACCAACTGCAACCATTTATCTCACATTTTTAGTGAGTCCTGGATGTATAACATTATTATACATAAAATATAACACTAAAACCCAAGAAAAAATGTGATGACTTACAACTTAGTTTTTGGTGCATTGAAAAATGTCATGCTATTTTCAATATCAAATCTTGTGTATGAGGGCCACCAGGTATTGAATAGGTTGTGAATGTAAACAATTCTGGCTCATGGACTTCAATATATTGTTGTAGTCACTTATCAGAGTCATCATATTTACCAGATTGCAGATTTCAGGTGCAGGTATTAAATCAAGCAAAATTCATGGCAATAATAAAATAGAGTTGATTATTATCTAATATAGGTGTAAGACTACTTTAGTAATATTTTTTAATTGCTAAATTGGTGGAGAGGTGGCTGTACAGTGGTCCCAAAGTGGCAACTTTGATGTGGCATCTGATCCCAAGGTAGCCATTATTTCCTTTTTTTAAATCTCATGCCACAAAAAGGTTGATTTTTGTGGATGAAATGGTTGTGGCTCTAGTAAATAGAAGCCAGGAAAATATCATCAACAATCACAGGCAATCAATGCAACTTTGTACATTACCACTGTCCCCTGGAAACACATAGCAAGGTGTCACAGACCAAAACTGCAGCATCCCCAGCATCAGAGATGACAGCATACTTGAGTAACACAGCCCTTGTCATGGCACCCAAAAACGTTGGTTTCAGTTGTAAATTTAGCTTCTGTCCACCCAACCACCACCACCATAACCACCACTGTATGATACATCATTGCCTTTGTCATGATGACAGGATTCCAAAACACCCTCAAAGTGTGTGATTTGTGATTGGATGTTGAAAGGCAAAGATATTTCTGTGCAGCCAAATTTGCAAAATCTTGCAAAAATGTGTTTCCACACTGTTGTTGTGTGATGAAAATGCATGGCAATGACTGGGTTTTGTTGCAAGAAAATGGTAGTAATGAGCTTACATATGCTTTTGACCACTGAGAATGGTGATAACATATTTTTGTTGTTAAGCCTTCAATGCATTTCACTTAGCCCAAAATCCAAATATCTAAAATTGCATTGCAATGTTCTGTAACATATACAGTAGTGTCTGAATAAAAAAGGCAAAAATCCCCATACCAGCTATTGTCAAAAAGACTGGAAAGTTTTTGTGTACACCCCCAAAATGTGCTAAACCAAGTCAGATGGACTTTAAAAATGCTTCCTAATACACTAAATGAGATATGTGAAAAGGGGTTTTGTTTGGTTTGTTTAAACTCTGCCACAAGAGCTTTACAAAAGAAGATTTTTGGATGAATCCCATTGTCAAAAAATGAACACTTCTGTAGGATCATATTGTTCCTACAAAAATAGTTTCATGAAGGGTTCATCAAATTGATGCATTACTATCTTCAATATTTTCAGACCAACCCAACAAATGAACATTATAAATCAAAAACTCATTAAAGTATTATTGAAGTATTAAGGTCTTGTTGGTACATTTTTCTGGTACCAAGAGGTGCTTTTTCATCTAAATCTTGCACAAAGTTTAGTCAGCAGAATGAGCAAAAATCTTCTCAAGGCATGCTAGTATTTTTGGGCCTGGGTTGAAATCAGAGATCTCTTCATTTGTTGCCAAAGATGACAAAAACAATCTCAAAATTGCTTTTTGATTCTTTGGTTGTTAGGTTTTGTCATCCCATACAATAAATTGTTTATTGGAGGCAATAGCCTCCTGCTTTGTTTTGTGTGAATTGTTTTGTCCATCCAGATGAAGATGTAGAATCTGAATGCAGCTCAAGGGATGAAATTGCTGGTGCTATCTCTTGAACCTTGTTCCTAATATCTACATTTTTTGGGAGAGGAAGAGGAAGACCCCCATTTTTTCATATCAACACACTTCTTCAAAGCTTGATATGTGTATGGATTTTGAGGGGATTAAAGAGAAAGTGTGATGGAGATATTATTTTGATCACAATTTATTTTTGATCACCAAATCAAAAGCATGGTCCAATGTGAACTTATCCACACTCTTTCAGATTTTGTCAGTGGATTCCCTCCTACCCTGTCTTTCCTTAGAGGCTTGTGCATTGCAATGACCCAGAAATTTATGGTGTAATACAAGTGAATTTCCAAATTATTCTGTGATTACCATGAGTTGGCTTCAGTTGCTGAAAAACCTGACTACCAGTATAATATAGGTACTTGCACAATGTTACAAATCCAGTAGAATTTTATATTAAGCCTACATGGAAATGAATTTTCATTGCGCAAGTACCTCATGATGGGATGTCTGCCAAAACCCAACACCCCACAATTGACCACCACCATGGTGCCACTGGGTCCACAAGTGCTGAACTACCCCATTGGTCCTCTTGGTACACGTCTGGAGAGGACATGTGTTCATTTTGGGGAGGTGTGGGGTGCTGTGAATCAAAAAATTTAATATTACTACATAAGGGTTCAGTTGTAACATGGCTGTAACATGAAAAAACACTCTATATTTTGATGAAAATTGAATAATTTTAATTTAAATTGTCAATTTATCTTCATCTTAATCATCACCCTCTACCTTCTTTCAATCCTTTGCCCCACCAACCTTTTTTATCCTCCTTCCACTGTTCCTTTTTTGCATTTTTGAGGGCAACTCAGCTGTCATCTGACATGAAACATTGCATGACAATGAGTTAATTTTACTAGCAAACATTTCACTAATTTTGGGACCCATGTTCATTGCGCTGAATATAGGGTGCCATGAGGGCTAATTAGGAGATCTGAGGATACAACATTATTGAACCCTTTTCCTCCTTGGGTGATATAATTCGAGTTAATTGCGATGAATTCCCATTTTACAATGACCATGATTGGCCTGTGATTGGTTGATGCCTTTTTTAGTCACCATAATATGCATTGGGATTTGTATCTCAGCATCAAGAAGGGCTTAAAATACTATTGCACATCATTCGAAAGTTAATTTTAGTGAGATTTAGAATCTTGAACAGTAAGTATATTATGTTTATTTTTGTAATAATTAACCCCTATCTTGTTTTCCCTCTTAAACCAGCAGGAGCTTGTCCATTTTCCTATGATCCAAAAAAGATATCACCCTTGCTCGTCCACTTTTTTTGACATCTGATGGTCAAAATCATTCATGTAGCGGAATAAAAAACAACCCGGTCCATATATTATGGCTTTGAAGCGTATCTTATCGCATATCTTTAAAAGATACCTCTCTTAACCGCTCCCTAGCTCGTCCAAGTGGACAAGCTAGAGCCATTTTAAGCGTTTATGGTACTCAGCTCGTCCACCTCCTGGACGAGCACGTGGAGCTCGTCCGTTTTTGGCCGGGCTGACAAGATAGGGGTTAAATAACATTTCAACGCTTCATCACAGGAAGATAATGGATTAGCGATAATTTTTCCTGACTTCTTATGTGATGATATGCCGTAAAAAATCGCTAATCCATTGTCTTCCCAATTAATATGGACGTACGTTGGCAACGGTTCTTATTCCCTTCTATATTGTGTTTTACCCTCCTCGAAGGAAATATATATATTATTTGTTCCGAGAAAAAAAATAATTTTATGGGGTTCTGGTTCTGGATTTCTCCTGCAATTGCTATGTTAAAGTTTTTTCTCTCACTCTGGTTTTTCTTTTTCTACGCTAATGATCGTTTTTCTATATACTACATCCTTTGGTACCTACCTTACCTATCGTACATCGTACATCATGGGAGTTTGACACCACAAGGCTTTTTGATGTCTCGAGCATGACACAAAAAGAAGATTTTCATGATTCGAATGCAATCAAAAGAATGGATCTTCCGACCCTTCCTCCAAGATGATGCCGGTGAGATCATTCTGTGGATCTTTTTTTGGCGAACCCGCCCCTCCACACCCAGCCTCTTCAATTCAATCAACATTTATATATAATACCCTACACCCTATGATGGTTGGTACAAAAAAAATAATGTCCTCTCTTTTTTTAAAATATCACTTTTATGTCATCCTACGAATTAGTATGGTAGCAGGTTTGATGCCAACCATAATAACATTGATACCCTCGAATTATTTTTTTTGATCCTCATGATTGGAAAAGAACACCGCAATCTCATCATCAAAATAATTTCATTATTCTAAGAGGAAACTCAACACAGCCAGGGCAGGAGAAGCAGACCAGACACAAATCAATGGGATACTTTGGACAAGCCCTATCAAATCGTTCATTTTCTTCTTTATAATTTTGAATTTCGAACTGCAAACATAGAGGCTTGCTTCAATTTCTACTCAAAAACTGCACCTGCAGCTTCGCAATCCAAGAAGTAAACAATAATAGTAACATCGAAAAGATCTCACCGCTAATTTGAACCATCGAAAACCTTTACTAATCTTGTCTTCGCTCGCCGTAAAATAACCATAAACCATTGAAGCAATCATCACCGTCGTTGCCCATCATCTATCTTTAGCTTGATCGTTATTTATATTAGCTTCCCAAAGTGATGCCACTGCCCCGCCACTATTTCCGCCCCCTCGGCGCCAAGGCCAAACCGGCCACCGCGCGCCATCGTGCCGTCGCCGTCGCCGCTTTCTCCTCCCTCACGGAATCCATGGGAGGCCTCCGCCCGCCCTACAAAAGCGGCCCGGACGGCGGCGGCCACGACCGCCACGACCCCCGCAACGAGAGCTCGCCCTACCGCTCCTGGCAAGCCACCCAAAACCTCGACATTCAGCGAGTCACGCAGACGGCCATCATTCACGAGTTGACGCAGCAGCAGACGAGGTCGATCGAGAGGGTGGTGCCTTGGTTTTTGAACACGATGCCCGAGCCGTATTTTAGGCAGGTGCCCGAGAGTTTTCGGTTGGATCACATTAAGGCGATTAGTGCCATCAAGGATGCCAATATGGATATGCATATGAATCTCAAGACTCACTTGCCGGATGGCAGGCAGGTTAGTTTTTTTATTTTTGCCTTTGGGTTGCATTCAATTATATATATTCATTTCATTTTTGGATGTTTATTGTTATTTGGATTTGTAATTTTGCAAGTTTTGAAAAATTTACTGCCGTTCTTCTGTAATCAATGGCGATTTTTTATGGATCAAAATTCTTTTCTGTTCATTCTGTTGATCCGATTTCGCATTTTTCACAATTTTGTCTTCAACTATATTGCTGGTTTGCTTCATTCATATCGCCCAGGTTTTGACTTTCATCCGTCCCGGAACCATGCCAGGTTTACTTCTCAACATGATCAAAGAATTGCCATTCACGCAGCGGTCTCAGGACTACATGCCCTTGTCGAGGGTACAGGTCTTTTCGGCCGAAGATGATTCCATGAGTTTGAATGTCTTTGTTTACGGAGAAGAGGGAGAGAGAAAGTTTGGAGATGTCGACTTGACTGGTGAGTTTTGGGGATGTCATAGTTTTGATGGTCGTCGAGAGCATGAACAGATATGTAATCGATTTGCCGTGACCTAGTTGTTCGTTCAATGTGCAAACTAGGTTTCGGATGATGTTGCATTCTTGTTTTTCATTTTATGATTTCACCATTGTTTCATTATCCAAACAGGCTCGCATATCTTGGAATACGCGTCTAACCTACTCCAAGGTTCCATCGGAACAGAAGATGAATACGGTCGGCCTCACCCCGAACCCAGTCCCACATTTGAACGCGAAAATATCATCTCCTATTTGGAAAAATGCAGTGAAAGTTACATCACTAGGAGTGATCCGAGAAGGTTTTTGAAGCAGATGCAATTGTTCGAAAAGGTCACCGGTACTGACGGCATTGCTGTGGACATCGAGGTAAGCAGTTGTGAAAGTTGCTGTGCATTGGCAAATGTAACTAAAACGCTGCATTGCATACCGTTCATGACAATATTTTGATCCCAAAAATCTGATATTGCAGGAATCTTACTTGGATGGCAAACACGGAGAAACACAGTATTGGGTAGATGCCGCCTTTGCCAATACACTCCCTCACTTTGCCCTGGAACAAGCCACTCAGCTGCTGTTCCTCCACAATTTCGACGTCCAACGCGCTCATCTCGACAACGTATCCGATGGAGACAACGGCACCGTCACACTCCTCCGCATGCTCGTCTCACCAGTCAATGGAGCACGGGGCGACGAAGCCACTTTTAATCTCATGAAACAAGAACTCAAACGCAGTAAATGGCTCACTCCCGCAACCATGGATTTGGTTTACGAACAACAACCCTGGATGGGAGTTAGGAGAGGAGAAATCATCACGGCGATGTGCACCATCATGCATCCAATCATGTCCAAGGAAAATGCCATCGCCTTTTCGAAGGGTAACATTATCGACACTGTTACCAAAGATAGATATGTCAAGCACGCCGCAGCCATTGCGGATTTGTTTTTGGATAGGTTCAACCCGAAAGGGCCTTTGAGCGAGAGCGAATTGGAGAGGAGGAGCGACGAGTTGAAAAAGGCAATTGATTCGGACGTCGAAGACACAAATGCTCAGGAACTACTCTTCAAAATGATCGGTGAGTGTTGTTATTTTTTTCTAGATTACTGCTTTACTCGACATAAATCATTCAGGGGACTAATTTCTTGAAACTTACATTACTGCCGGTAATTTCTCTCTTGTTAACACGCAGATATCGTCAAGCACACCCTACGAACCAACATTTACATGAACAACCGCTATGCTCTCGGCTTCCGCTTAGACCCGAAAATCATGGTTTCTTCGAAAGAAAAACCTCGCGACATCCCCTACGGAGTATTCTACATCCACGGACGTCGCTTCGACGGCTATCATGTTCGCTTCCGAGACATTGCTCGCGGAGGATTGCGTCTCGTTACGCCTTCCTCTCCCGAGCAATTTTCCCTCGAATCGGCACATCAATATGATGAGTGCTACGGGTTGGCGTTCGCGCAGCAGCTAAAAAATAAGGATATCCCGGAGGGGGGATCAAAGGCTGTGGTCTTGGTTGATACGATTGGATTGTCGAAGGGCGGGAAAGATTTTGTGATGAGGAAGTCGGTCAAGGCGTTTACGGATACGATATTGGATTTGGTCGTGGATACAGAGGAGACTAGGAAGGAGATTGTTGACTTCCATGGAAAGAAAGAGGTTCTTTATCTCGGTCCCGACGAGCAGGTCTGTTGATCAATACTGATTTGAGGATGTTTTCATTATTGACTTTTAACCTGACAGTTTTTCAAATTCCAAACATCGTATCAATTACAGGTGATTCCTGAGGACATCAACTGGGTGATCCAACGGGCAGCAAAACGAGGTTACGATACTCCAGCAGCCTTTATGTCCAGCAAACCACGCGCTGGAATCAACCACAAAGAATATGGCGTCACTTCAGAAGGCGTCAATGTCTACCTCGATGTGGCCCTGAAGCACGTCCTTGGCAAGGACCCCAAAAAAGATTCCTTCACCATTAAGATGACGGGCGGTCCAGATGGAGATGTGGCTGGAAACGAGCTTAAAATCCTACACCGTGAGTATGGAGACAATGCCAAGATTGTTGGTATTGCCGATCATTCAGGCTGCGCAGAAGACCCCGATGGTCTCAACTGGGAAGAGCTTCTTCGACTCGTCCACAACAACTTATCCATTGAGCACTTTGACCCGACCAGACTCGGGGAAAACGGCGCGGTGCACAAGGTGGATACTGAGAGTGGAGTCAAAGCCAGAAATAGCATGCACAATCGCATCGTGGCCGACGCCTTTGTTCCGGCTGGTGGACGTCCAAATACGATTGATGTTCACAACTACAGACACTTCTTGAAAGCTGATGGAACTCCTTCAGCACCTTTGATAGTAGAAGGCGCGAATTTGTTTGTAACTGATGATGCCCGACAAGCTTTGTTCGATGATGCGGGAATAGCCATTGTTAAAGATTCTTCCGCTAATAAGTGCGGTGTCATCACATCCTCGGTACGTCATAAAACCACAGAAGTAACTTTTTGCAGTTGAAATTCTTTGCCTTCTAAATGAATCCGTTTTGGCTCTTCGGCTGCTGCGATGTTGACAAAAGTATGAGATTTGCGCTGCAATGCTTTTAAGTGAGGAAGAGTTCTTTGAAAACAAAGATCAGATTGTGAAGGAGGTCCTCGACAAACTTCGTCACCTGGCAAGGATGGAAGCAGAATTATTGTTCCGAGAGTTTGAGAACTACGGAGGTAAGTCGCTACTACATAATATGATATTTTCACGACGTTGCTCGAAGTTCTAACTCTGGATTGATCGATTGGGGTAGGTTCGCTTCCACAAGTGAGCAAAGTAATCAGTGATGCGGTCAACACAGCCACTGATGCACTTGCTACGGCTTTGGAAACATTCTCCGAACAGGATAGAGAAAAACTTCTACCCTTGTTCCGGTAAGCTTTATCATTCGTTAGTGATATTTTCATAGTGCAAAAAGCGATTGTCAACCAACAAATTGTTTCATTTTTATTTTCACTTAATAGTGACCATCTTCCAAAGACCATGGCGGATATGGCGTTTGACCATGTTCGTGAACGAGTCCCCGAACAATACATCAGAAATGCAATCGCTTCTTGCTTAGGTTAGTTGATCGTTCGATCTCTTAATGTTCTTTGAAAGAGACTACGAACTTCTAATTAATTTAAATTTTTTACTCTCTTTCTGCAAAGCGTCAAAATTAGTATACAAGGAAGGAACAAAGTTTGTAGAAACGTTGCCAAAGCAAAAATTGGCAGCAGTGGCATTGCGCTATTTGGAGAAAGAACACGATGTGGCAGTATTGAAGCAGGCCTTGGAAGATACAGTCATGCCGGAGGAAGAGAAAAAATCTATCTTAAAGTTATTGGATGCTGGCGGCGCAAGAACTGCTTTGGGCATTTTCTAACCTGGATCGCTATTAGATCCAGTAAGAGTGTTTCAGCAGCTGTCCTTTAGGGCAGAATTCTGATGTAATAATAGAACGATGTTTTTTTCTTCAGATAACTTTCGTTTTCTTTTTAGAACGGCTCTTGACAAGAGCACACGTACTCTTTTTCAATCCCTAGAGTGAGAGAATGTCGGAATTTTCCAGTTATACCTGATCCGTGGCGACTAGTGGTATTGCAAACATGTGACCAAGAGACACTCAGGTTTTAGAAATATTACCAAAAATGGTTTGCCATGGTCCCCAACATAGGTTGGCAAAATTACTCCTTGCTATCAAGGTTGTAGGTCTCCGTGAAAATAATAATCGGCGTTTTAGCCATGAGAACTTATATAATGTCATGTTATATCCGTTTAAGTTAATGCCAACCTCATGAACCATGTTGAAATACCTTCTTTATTGTTATGATAATTTTCAAAATTTCATGTGTAAAAATGTAGATAGGATAATGCTTTCATAATCAATTGGCATCACCATCTGACTTTGCTTAGACATATGTTGTCACTTTATCACCTACCTATGAAATATGTGGTCATTCCTGCAATATTATGGGATGGTACAATTCTAAGAATTAGTTGCATGTTATACACCCTCTTTTTAAAAAGGGTTGTGTTTGAACCCCTGCAGTTAGTTCCCTTTAACTGAGAGAATTCTTGACCACAGGATTCAGTCCTGGAAACTGTTGGATGATACATTAAATTATTTTTGATTTATGTGTGAAAGTCATTATATATCCAAATAGAATACAAGAACTGGCTTTTTCAATAGCTATCAACAAAAATATACATAGACAATGGTTAATCTTTCACCCACTGTAATTAACTGTAAAACTGCTAATTAGCAGTGCTTGTTTCATGAACTCAGTGACAAATCATTTTGAAATGTTAACTGCTGTAAATTCACACAGAGGACTCAAAACACCCTATGAACACCTTATGAAATCATGACAAGTGTTTGTTGGTAAGAACCTAGCCATTGATGCCCAAGACAATGATGAAAATTCCTCCACATTGCTCTGCTACACATGTGGAGTGGTTGAACCTCCAGAAAGGCATAAAAACTTCTGGAACCCTTTGAAATGGTACTAGATGATGTCATTACCAAGGAAAGTCATCATTTGGGGTCGAAAATAGGAGCATCATGCTCCAATGACAACATCAGGATTTTTGTGATCTCAATGGCTTGTTAGAGCCCTTGAGGTCATCTTGATAACATTACTATGTCCCACCAAATACCACATACGCAACCAATATTGTGGCAATCACTTAATAAATTTGAATTTCATGATATTGGTGAAAATAGTTCATAATGAAACACATTTCACATTTCACTAATCCAATTCCACCAAAAAAATCAACTCAAAATCAGCTGGAAAAATCTAGAACTTTTCCTATTGACACCCTAAAACAACCTGATTTGATTTAACCCATATCTATACATTCTTCACAATTTTTACAGTAATACAATATCATTGGAAGCTCTTCAGACCTAAAATTGGACTGTTGCTATAAGGTCAAAGTTGGTAACTCACTAGCTGATTTGTTTTTTAGTTTTGTTGTAATTCTGATGCACATAGAGACCAACTCAAATCCTTTCAATGGCAAAAATGAAGATATGTTGCAGTTATTGCCATGAAAATTACAATCTGACAGCAATTCTTTCATAATGTATTACAGGTTGATTTGACTGCAAATTAGCTGACACAGGCAATAGATTAACCAATCATCAAAAATATCTCCATTGGCTGCTCAAAGTAACAGAAACATCTGTAACGTTGCAATTTCTCTTGCAAAACAAAATCTTGTTGTGCAACAAGAAGTACAATGATCCATGGACAGTGCTTCATTTGTATCTACCTCTTGATTCCCTATCCTCTTTTCTTTTAAAGAAAATCAAAGGAGTATTTGTGGGGATTTTCATGTTGTCAATATCAAGTCATAACATCATCATTCCATGTCATAATCTCAGATATGATTTGCATATGACATCAGATCACTATTTTAAGAACTCTATCAACATAGTAATCACTAAACAACATGAGGTGGAAAAGGATTTGACTAGAAAATTAGTATAGGATAAAGTTATTTATAATGAATTAATTGTACATCATTTTTTTACCATGAAGCCATCATGAAAATAATGTCACATTGTTTTTGTAATTTAATGATACCTGATCTGCTGGGTGCTTTTGAGCCAAAGCAAGTCATGGTGGCCTTTCTTTAGCATATATGGATAGGGCCACATGGTTTTAGTTCACTAATGGATGGACATGGTGTCCATGGCAGTAGCACTTTCAGATCAAGTTTTGAAATGTGGAAATTTCACCAATGCCATCCACAAAACAGATTTTTAAGGAAAAAAAAACAAATCCCCAAGTAAAACTTGTACAAATTTTCATGTGCTGTTAAAACCAAAAAATGCTAAACTTATACACTAGAGTAAATGATTAATACAGCTCTTGGCAAACTGTAACACAACCCTATTTTTATGCAATGGGAGCACCTTTTGCCCCCATTCTTAGTATTGCCCAAAACTATTTCACATTCAGAGTTGAAGTTCATTGATTAAATTAATCAGAAACCACATAAATTTGTCTTTCTAGTGGTGTGTAATAGCCTCTACAACTCATTGTAGAAGCCAACATATCTTGGTTGAAGGAAGACCACTAGCACAAAATATGATATGAACCAAAGAAACTATCAAGCACTTTTATTAACAGCAAATATTGGCCAATCTTACCCACAAGTAGTTGGACAACACTAATTTAGCTTTGTCTCAATAGGATATAACTATGAGCTCTGCCGCACTGCTCATTTGTGCCCTCTTGCCTTTGTTGGGATGAACATGGCAATTTCAACAACAGGTCTGTCTGAAACAGTACAATCCAATGACTGCTTCTCCTGAATATTAGAAGCCATCATTATCAACCATAACACAACAGCAAATCAGAA
>JALLPE010001300.1:0-12395 GCA_036940025.1 Conticribra weissflogii | reverse complement strand
GATTGTAAGGTTTTACAGATGTAATCCCAAATTTAGTTAATGGGAAAACTAAAAAAATGAAAATTCTAAACAAGCCCCTAAGAGCTCAAATTACTTCCTTAACACCGCCAAAAGCCGCTAAGGTTAACTTCACTGATGTGATGTTTCATGACTCATGACACAAATTTAAGTGATTTGGTTTTGTTTCACCAAGAGAAATTCAGGGGGGGAAAGGAACTGACCAGAATAACAAATGCTACAGAGTCTTTCATACAAAACAGGCAGTACAATGACTGTGATCTAAATAAACTTGTGATACGTCCTTTTGAGCGAGCCTTCTAAGTGCATGTGTCAAAATACATTTTAGGACATGGATTCATGAAATTCAAATTATCCAAATGCAATCAATTGAACTACATCAGGACAATTTTTTTGCAAATTTTTGAAACTAACCCTCAAATCGTCGTCAGACAAATTGACCGCCCTGTTTAGAAATTCAATATATATTCGAATCTCGTCATACAAATGAAGGCAGATAATTTTCTTTCCTTCCTCACTAAGGTTGCTTTTTATGGGAACTTCTCCTTGTACATTAATGCTGCTCGTCTCGTTCTTATTGGGTACAGGAACGTCAGTACGAGACCCGAGCATATTGTTGATTGTAATCCAATCTTGCCAGAGGAATTTGGTGCGAATGAAAAAAACTTCTTTGCTCGATGGCAATGGTCTCACTATTGAAAAGAAAGGCAATGCCAATGCAGGGTTTGAGCTCGATATGTAAAAGAATAAGAAAGGGCTGTTCGTAGACAAGTCAAATAAAACAAAATAGATTTTTTCGCTTACGAAATGATTGGTATCCCCATCTTGCATGCCCAACAATCGATTGATCCCTCTGCATGATAATATCCCGTGCAAGCTGGCCACAATCAAGACTGATTTGTTCGATTTGTGGTATTCTGATTGTGGCATTGTAGATGTAGTCTCCCCTTGGTCGATTTAGACATTTTGCATATTCGTCTATATTTGGGTAGCACCCTAAATAAGCTTGCTCTTGTATTTCGTCCCCTCTCGTGCGACGCCTTGGAAAATATTTAGCCCAAACTGGTGGGGTTTCCCCCCGTGCCTTTGCATCAGCAATTGCTTGCTGGTTGCGTCGATTGACAGCGTCGACATTTTTGGGATGACTAACTAAGTATGCCGAGATGAACCTTTCCAGTGGATCACGTCCAACCATTACAATTGAAGTGATACGGCTATAATACTCCGCCAACTTACCGCTCAGGGCAGCGGGAGTGTGCAAATAAAACTGAATGCGCTTGGAAGCGATAGTTTCAACCTTGCCTGGAGATCCAGGGTATTTCTCCCAACGACGTTTCTCACAAGGTTTTCCATCCACAGATTGGTGACATCCATTTCGTAGGAGAAGAGAAATTGTACTCCCGCCAGATTTCCCAATGTGGACAAATGCTAATTTGCGTTGACCATCTGGAATTTCAACTATTTTTGTACGATTTATGAGCGAATCCACAGACCTCAACGGAATCACATCGTCACTGTTCTTTTGACCGATTACTTTGACCATAAGATCCCCTTTGGGCTTAACCTCTTCTCGTCGAAAGGACGCAAACAGCACTCCAATTGTCAATGCATAAGAAATCAGAGCTATGGAAAGGTGAGGCTTCTTCATCGTAATAAGGGGGGAAATTTATACTCCCACAGACTCTATCGTCAGCTTATGATTATGTATCAGATATTACGACTACGAAGTTGACGAGAAAGCCAGATTTTGTGGGAGTCCCAGTGCTCCGGCTATCCTTCGTTGTTATGACTATTTCGAGTATCACTTTCTTTAAATTCGCACGATCAGGCTTATTATTCATCGAACAGGGGAATCGATACGAAGGTCAGATATTATTTTGCAATCTCTCTCAAGTTTGGATAAAACTTTTATCAGAGATATTGCGTAGTGGTTGGTCGTAGGAAGCTAAAAAATATGTATCGCACGATGTATAATAATATATGTTACACGAAAAAATTCAATTGCCTGCACGTACAATAGCGTATTGACGACACGACGAGACGAGCAAGCTTGCAGCCGATTCGTTATAATATAGAATCTCGCCACGAACACAATAAACCAATCCTTGACATGTATACTTCCCTTTCTTCCGCTCTGTCTCTCCATGGAGCTCGACCGATCGGAGCGTCTACGGCGACGCAACGCGACGGTCAAAATGCAGTTTCACCAGCATCGTCAGCGACGAAATCACGGCCGCCAAGCACTACAGCCCGCACCAAGACCAACAGCAGCATACGAGCCCTTACAATCCATCCCTCTCTCCCTCGCTTGGCATACCTCACCGAAGAAACCCTCTCGGAAGTAACCAGTTCGACTCATGGAAACAAAAGCAAAGGATCATCATCTGATAAATTGCCTTCCACATCAGTGAAAACTACTCGACAACAGTTGATCATTCAACAATTCAATAGGATGTATGCTGACGGAGCTGCCATAAATTTCGGCAACAATTGCAACAATCATGAAAATGATGTGGCGAAATTTGCTAGTTATGATCAACAGAATGTGCTTGCTGCACTTTCTATGGAAAAAATACCACCTCCCCTCAATAAATTTCGACAATCCAAATCCAAATCATCCAAACTATCCAGTGCACCTTTAACCTTGGCTACCATGGGACCCTTGCAATCGATAACTTTTTTGGATAGAGATGCATTGTTTTGGGAAACTCGTCGAAAGTATGGTTACATGGGAAACATGGACCATTCGGATTGTTCTTCCTTAGTTTTTCAGAATGACGGTCCAGTGATGCACGAGGATGTGGCTTTCGGAGAGGGACGGGGGGGCATGGGATGCGGTTTGTGTTTGGGGTTGCAATTCACACGAGTGCTCGTGGTACTACGGTTTCTATCTCACTGCAATCGCTGCTCGGATTCGGATTCGTTTGAAATATTATGCTGCCTGGAAGGACAGCGCAATTCAACCAATTCCTCTACTAATTTACAAAGCAGTAGAGAGTCCACCGTGCTATACACACCCACCTCACCGATATTGCCCATTAGCGACTCCATCTTTGTTTATGGATGTTCCGACGGGGCCATGAGGTTCCACAGTTTATTGCCTTCTATGCTATACTCTTCCAAAGTGGAATCCTTATCCAATTTCTCCTTCTCTTCTTCTTTTGGAACTTCTGCGGGAACAATGATGAAGTCCGCAAAACAAACGAGACAAGCGACAATTAAATCGGTGCGAGGGCCGAATGGGCGGAATGACCCAGTTGTGAAAATTGTTAATGTCGATCCTGCAGCCTGGGAAAACAATGATAGTGGGACATTTGGGGTAGGATCTCACGACGGCGCCGGTGCCAGAGTTGCATTTGGGGAAGAAAATTTGGGAGGTGATGCAACCAAAGTCTCGGATGATACCACGCTTGTCCTTCGATCACGTTTAGTCACCGTTTGTGCTTCAGGGGTAGCTTACGTATGGGACGTGACTTTGGAAGTGGACCGTGCATCAGGTTCCGTCAAAGATTTGACCGTGCAGCCTCCCTTGGTGAGAATTGATGGATTGGGAAGTATGACTGTTTCTCCTAGGAAGTCTCCACCGACTTTTTCATCGGGTGGATTTTGGAGCGGAGTTGGAAATGTCGCCGCAACTACTGCTACTTCTTCATCATCTAAAATGTCATCTTCCAAGGAGAGCTTAGATATGTCCAAAGCCCCTTTTAATGACGTCCCTCCCGCAATCTCATATGATCCACAGCGCAACTTATTAGTTTGGACTCTTCCACGAGGAGCGCCATCAGATTGCATAGATCACCGAGGAGACTACAAATTCGAATCATTTCCATCGAATTCACCACAAGCCAAGAGAGATCAAGAGGATAAAGTTCATTTCATTACCTGGGCGTCAGATAATGGGGGATTTGTGAAAGCGTGGGATTTTTCCTTGGTGGATGCTTTGGTGCACAAAAATGCGGCCGCGGCAACATCCTCTCCTCAACCACCTCCGAAATTTCCACCAGTCGCTGTGATGAAGCTCCCCTCGACACCCACGTCGTTTTCATCGACATCTGTTCACGTCACCGCGGTGGCAGGGCTTTCGCACTCATCCATCCCGGCAACGACATTAGCATGCGTCTCTCTATCTGATGATTACACAGAGGTACATATTCACGCCATGCCTCTACCGAGTTTGGTAGTTAACGCAGATGAATTAAGTCGCCCACCGTCCGCATCAAGCGCACATCTCGGCGGCATGAAAAGTCCAAAAAATAACTCGTCTACAAACCCCACCAAAATTTTATATGCCAAGTCGATCAAATACCATGCCGTGCCATTTGCCAGTGCGGTGCGCAAGTCATATCGAATTGCCAATGGCAACTTGAAAGGCTCCTGTGTGTCCAGTTCAGCGCTTTGGCCAGATACCTTGGCAATAGCTACCGATCAAGGTGTGGTTATGATAAATCTAGCTGAAGGGGATTCATGGGCTTCAAAAGTGGATGGTTCGTTGTTGACCTGTTCGAGAAAAGTCATCTCTCAGTCTCGCCGGGAAAATGAAGAAGATATGACAACTACTTCAATTCCGTTCGTCCCTGTTGGTCCTTTTCAGACTATCATATCCGGTGGACCTGTTGGAGGGGTGGGTAACCGTTCAGGAGTATTGTTTGTTGAAGGGAATGCGGTGTATGCATCACGTCTTGGTACATCAAGGTCTTCAAGTCATGAACGGAGGCATTTTTATCTCGAAAAGGTTGACTTACTAGACCCAGTATTGCTTTGTCGGCTACCTTACCGTAAATTACCATGGACCACCATCCGGACAACGCCAGTTTCTACTTTCATTGAATCAACGAAACCCATCAAACTACCACCACGATTGATACCTTCTCCAAGTGGAAAGTATGTATGTCTCTTTTGGCAACGTGACAAAAAATACGAAATATTGCACGCAGCTAGCCTGCTGGTGCGAGAGCAAGGGAATGGGTTTGCTTCAACCCCATTAGATTCACTTCATCAAGGCGTTTCACCATCAGTGGACGACGGTCGTCACATTCTATCGTTTGCATGGGTTGGAGACGAGGATCAATTCGCAATTCTGAAAGAACCACGCTCTTCGTCTAATGCCGACCGGTCGTTGTCCAGCCCGAAAAGGCACATGATATCATCTACGCCAGATGGTCTTAAGGATTCCATGAAGAGTTTATTCACAACTTCTGAGAACGACGTAAATGATACTGTGGAATATCCAGACAACGACGCTGCAACCTCCAGCAGCGACGCGTTGAATCGACCAACTGTTGAGTTGAAGAAAATTGCCGAAGCAGAAATTGACGCCGTTGAGCTTGCGGCCGGGGCTAGTATAGCCGCAGCAACCACTGTGAGCCTAGGATACATAACGGTCAGGGGGAGTGATCGTGCCTCCCCCATTGCCTTGTTTGGCGGACCAGCTTTATGCATAGGTTGTCTCCCTCTGGCTGATAAATCATCACATTTCAAATCAAGACGAGAGGACGGAGTTGCTTATTTCTATTCACGGAGAATGTTGGCGATAAATGAAAACGATACTAGAGCTTCGGCCTATTCAACTATTGGTCCATGTATTCCGTATCCAGATCTTGTGTGTTGGGATGACAGTGGAAAACTTTGCGTCGTTGCTCTCGGTTTAAGAGTTGCACTTTATCTATCAGATAATCCGAAATTCACCCTACTTGGATCAGTCAATGTTATGGGACCAATCAAACGTGGGGAACATTCTCGTTTGATATCTTTGAAGTTCATTCATAATGTCCTGTATTGCAGTACGCCATCATCTGTTCACTGCATATTCCTAGGTAACATCATGAACAATGAAACCGTATGTGAGTTGGATGAGTTCACAATTGCGTCCAATGCTGTGCCGATAAAAGGATTAGACAACCCGGCCTATTCGATGCCTGTTCCAATTATTGCATCTCTTTCAAGGCCACACATATTATCGTACCACTCAGGCGGACTACTCGTTTCAACTTCATCTGGTTTGAGATTGTTGCCGATGTCTCACCCCATTCTACGGATTGGCACTCTTCTCGCTGCAAATCTCGCCGAAAAGGCCCGAAAGTGGATATCAGCCTCTCCTAAGTCAGAGCATGATGCCATTGCTCATTTTCTTTTTCGTAGAGGGTGGACAGATTTAGCAATAAATGAATTGAGTGGTCTCTCCATGGAGTCTTATATTGATCTATGCATACAACTTGACCGATTTGAGGAATTAGAAACACTCTTCAATGATAATGGAACAACTCTCATTCATGAAATTTGTGATTGGGGGAGGGGAGATATAACTGGGGGATACTCGGCCTTTTTCTGCATTTGTGTGTATTTTCTCAGTAGGGGCAAAGTTGAATGCGCGAGAAAACTAACCAGAGAAGCGTTTTCTAGTGAAATTGACGAACTTAGAGTCGATGCAATGAAGCTGGCAGCAGTCATTGCGGTTTTGGACAAAAACGAAGGCAAAATTTTACTGGAAGGAATCATGGACAGTATGAAAGAGGTGTCATTAGTTAGTACGAGTTAATCCCAGCATAGACTTTTTCTGCACTTTGTTTATACGAATTTGATATAGTGGCTGAAATCCAGTAATTTGATTTATCTTCAATTATTTTGTATTATCTTGCTTGTTGGCTGTTAAGAAAGGGTGTCCCCTAATTGTAAAAAGTAATTGATGAAACTGTGCATTGCCGCTTCTATTATCTCGTAATATCTAGCCAATCAATGTAGTGTCGAACTAGGGGAAAAGTTTTGACAACTCGAAGGAGAGCTCAACCAAGCTAGTCAAATGATGTCTTATCTTGCTGCCTGAAACTTGCTGTCTTAAGTCATTTGACAAAGAAATACATTTGTTTTAAATCTCAGACACCGACTGTATTCAACATAGGTATGAGTTCATTGCATTTCTCAATGAAATGTAAAACATAACCCTGCACTAGGCCAAAATATACTGCCAAATGCGTACTTTTCTCTGATTCATTAGATACCACCACTGTCTAAGTAAGGTCATTGTGACAACATGATTAAACAGATAACATCATCTGAGATACCCCAAATTGATACAACTGATTCAGATGTGAGCAGAAGTATTGATGGATTGAAGTTTGAGAATATATCACACACAATATGAATGGCAGTGGATATTTTGAAACAATTTTCTGCCTCTTCATGGTGTATATCAAAATATACAATCCACCATAGAAATCAAATCCCCACACTCAATTGACTCTATTGCCAATCACAGTGCTTACTTGTCTAGACATTGGTTAAACACACTGAAAGTGAAATATTCCTACTTCTGGGATTAGGGTTGTACAAAGGAATGATTGGCAACCCCTCCAACAGTATCTTCAGGATTTCTTTCTCACAGCTGACAATCTGCAACAAAGTAAATTAATAACATAGCATGGTCCTCATTTCCTCAGTCTGTACCAAGTTTGGTCTA
This sequence comes from Conticribra weissflogii, assembly GCA_036940025.1. Taxonomy (NCBI): domain Eukaryota; phylum Bacillariophyta; class Thalassiosirophyceae; order Thalassiosirales; family Thalassiosiraceae; genus Conticribra; species Conticribra weissflogii. Next base: position 4,924 of record JALLPE010001300.1, on the reverse strand, counting down.
GGATATTTTGAAATGACCTTTTGTCATCCTGCATCCTACAGTAAACTCCTAATGATTGCTACTATTCTGGAAAATATCATATGTTCTTCTAAATGATCAATTGTCTCAGTTTCCACAAGTATCAAATTGGAACATGATAAACATATCATCCTAATTTTCAAATTGGTAGTACATTTCATGTATATTCATCCTAATTGATGTAGCATGGATATAACTATGTACTTTGTTAATCTCAGTTGTGGATGTCATTAGTGGTACCCACTTTATCTATCAGAGATCAGAGTCTACATGATAACCTAATTGGGAAGACCAGATTCAATGAAAAATTAATAATGATTGTCATAATAAAAAGTTACATTTAGAGCTGAAGTCAGCACCCTAACAGTGTTATTTGAGGATATATTTGAATTAAACAAAGATATTTACAACAATTTTACAACAATACCCCAGACAAAGAAAAATCTCTTGAGAATAAAAATTCCAGTATGCTTCACCAACTTAGTACATTGCTTGACCGAGAAGCAACTTACACCTGCAATCAAGTTGTAAGCAACCACAATAGATTGGTGTATAAATGTATTAATAATTCCAGTTCCAAACGCTTCTACTCCAAAAATCAAAAATTCACTGGATTCACACATTATGTGCAACAAGTGGAGTGCAAACTTAGTATCCACTAGTTCCAGTTGCATAAATTGATGGCAGATGCAAATTCCATGTTACATATTACCTGAAGCAAGGATGAAGTGAAATCATAGCTAACAAATTCTCATATAATTTCCAGAGAACCAATACAATCCTATTTCACTGTACCAATCAATATTCAATAATTTGTCTCAAAATCTCTCTTTTGCACCATGTTCACAGCACAAAAATCATTCCAGCTGCATCCAAACTAATCAAGGGGCAAGGGGGATTATCTTAGAATCTGGGCCACATTCTGTCTATGATGACAGCCAGACCCTCAAGTTCTGTTCCTCCAAATTAGATGCTGATCGCTTTGCCATGTTCTCTCTTCAGAACTTTGTTGGATTCTACTTTATCACCCTCAGCAATCATCCCCATTGCATTCTCCTCCTCCAACCAGTACCTTGGCAGATGTTGCAGACCTCCTCCTTACCAATTTGTTAAATTGGGTACCCAGCTGCTTCCTTTCCACCACACCTGCAGGCCACATGCCTCTCAAAGAGTACGCTTACAGTCAGCTAGGAAGACACACTCAAGAATGGATTCTGTATATATTATATACTGAAAGGTCACCAAGGACAGCTATCCAAAATAACTAACCACATTGCAATGGATATTGGAAATTTGGACCTGCTCTTTTTACAGGGCTCCCCATCATCTTCCCCATTCCTTTGATACACCTGTTTGAATTTCCAAATCAATCAAGAAATTGGTCTATGACCCCATTCACAAATACTCTCTGATATTGTATATAACTGGCTCCACTCTTGACCTGCTTAGTCTTCAGATCTCCAGAACCTTGCATTGATAAAATATGATGTCAAACCATTCCTTGTTGCTACAAAGCCATATCAAGAGCTAGGCTTCCCCATGAATAGCATATGGCATCATCATTTCAGTTATTAGCAATGACTAGGACGTTTGCATAGATGAGACATCCTGCCTCTAAGACCTCCTTGACAGCATCCACACACATTTCCATATTGCAGTAGATGCCTTTTTTGTTCCTGATACTATTGTGATGACAACAATCTCTCTTGTATCCATATCAAGGGTCTAACTCCACCCATGATAGTCTGGCACTTCCCAAAGAAGATGTTGGAGCCATCACTTGCACAGCACATTTCAACTTGTTCATTGCATCCTACAATGACTTCACCAAAAAGGTGTAACCACCCAAGCTGATAGAACTTTCCAACAGCACAATTGATCACCAAACAAAAAGGAACACACCTCCCTCCTCATAGATGAAATCACTACCCTTGAATGGGGCATCAATGAAAATCATGATTTCATTTCCCACTCCTTCCACTAGCCACAAAACATGTGTCCAGTTTTGACCGCCTTCATTGCAAAATGCCATTTCAGCATGACACCAGTTGCCACAATCATGGACTCCAAGGACAAGGTAAGACTCTTGGCAATCTAATGCAATACTACCTCTGCAGGTCAATTCACCAAAGAAGTTTGTGGTGAGTTGTTCAACAAACTCACCAAGATGGACATATCTCAATCAGTCAAAAAGGATTTCCATACAGTCTCACAAGAAGTGGTGGTTTAAATGTCATTCGCATCTGACAACTCTTTGCAAATGGCATTGATGGATCCACTACCAACAGCTATTTTCCCATCCCCTGCCACACTTCAGGCAGATAGTGTTGAATGTTGAACTGCTATATCACTTTAGATGCCAGATCTTGTTGCTATTCACTCACTACCCCACTTCACCTGTTGTTTCTGGTCAAAAAGGATTTTGTCTTATTTTAATTTTTAATTTGACCTTGCAGGGAGACTATAGGCAGTTGTCAAGGCAGCAAAGATTGGGATGATAACTCACTTGCATCTATTTCAAGAATTTAATCTTTATTTTCCAGAATCACAAGACTCCATATTGTGTATTAGTTAAGACAGTCTGTAAGGCATGATGCTAATTAAGGGATAGTTGTTTTTGGTTTGTATCAATTTTGACAGTGTTGATGTATTCATGTTTAGCATCAAGGATGCAGCATTGTTGTCAAGGATCACTCATTCAAACATGCCATCTTTTTTGGGTAAGCATGAAAAGTTTTGTCAAGAAGTCAATTGTCTGTATGAAATCCAACAACACAGTTCTTGGGGACTCCATCCCTGAAGTGGAGTAAAAAATGAACAGTCAAATGTATGAAAAATAGTATTCATTCAAATAACAATATTTGTAGGCATCATCAAAATTTTAATAATATTCCTGAGAATAAAAACAGTCTCTGATGGTCAAAAGACAGATCATTCATGGTCAATGGGTGTCATCCCTCTGTCTTTTGATCATCCCTGTCTTGTTGGCAAGAGTTATGTTGTGGTCTGTTTGTGATATCTCTGTTGAGTATGCAGTAATTTGGAAGTTTGGACCTTGCCTTTGAGTTTTTGATCATTAGGGCTTTTGTGTTTAATAGAATTGATCTTGCCTGATGCAGTTCAACTCTAATCTTGAGCACTTCCCAAAAGGTACCCTTTGTGATTTTTAAACATATTATTTTTTCTTCCAAGCGCAAACTCAATTCTGAATGAGGGAGGCCACAACCAGGTAAATGTTTGTCTTTAGGGCAAACATCTTAATAACTATCATGACTATTGTCATTACTGAGTGCTCTATTTTCATGGTCTTTGGGTTCTTCATTAAAATACTTTATTACAGAATGATATCTTATGATGTCATCGTCAAGCATTTTTTTATTCAGTAATTTGACTGGAACCTGACAAAGATTACTGGGGGTTGCAGCTGATCCATTGTCAACAGAGGATGTAGTATCAGCAGTTGACACTACAGGAAGAGCATGGGGGTTCTCTACATGATCTGACTTGATAGGTTCATCTAGAGGTCTCAAACAGTGCGGTGGCAATCTCAAGGAGGCGCATTTGGGGTAAAAAGGTATTTTTGTTTCCTGTCTCATGTGCTTTTCTGACAATAATGGCACTGATCTTGATCTTTGGAATTTTAGGATATAGATCTCAGATCTCAAATATGAACAAGAACAGATTGTGAACAGCTGGCTTGTGATCACAATCTCTGAATCTCTGATGGTCACAAGATCAGCTTCTTCAGTGGGAGCAAGAATGATATTGTAGTCACCTTTGTTGTCTACAAGGGCTTGGTCTCAAACTCAAAAGTGATTGAAGGATGAACCCATGGGCAGTGGGCATATAATTGCTGCAGTGAACAATTAATTTTCTCTATGCATTTTGAATGCCAGATGGCCATGCACAATGTGTGTAGAGCAAATATGGTATGCATTATGTACTGATAGTGTATTTAGCATTTTTTACCAAAACATTTAGTGTTTTCATAATGAAATGTTATGTAATTTGAGCGTTTTCATAGCAGAAATTTATTAATCCTCCAGGAGCAACTTTGGGGCAATTTTTGCATAAATTATAATGGTGATGTGGTACCAGTTTAATGTAGGTACTTCACAGTATAACAAATGCCATACAATTTTGTACCAGGCCTACATGGGAATATTTCTTTTTGTATAAATACCAGTTTCAGTCAATAATGAGATTTTTGATTTTCAACATAGCAGTCAAACACCACCACCACTGTGACCACTGCTGCTTGTTCTGAGTGAAACCAAGCATACATTCCTATCTCAACACCTTGGAAAGATCACTATATTTTGGTTTGGTGTTAAAACACACAAAGGAGAAGATATAGCAAATATAATAAAAGAGAACATTTTTTCACTTCATTTCATTGTAGTAAAAATAATTCATAAATTATTCAACTAATCTTAATCCAATATTCATTTTCTTTGTGCCCCTTTGCTGTCTGGTGCTGTAGATGATTGTTGTAATAATTGAGTTGTGAGAAAGGTGAATTGGAATCATAGAACAGCATTCAATATTGGTTGGTGCTGTTGCAAGCTGCCATGATCACTGCAGCAGGAAATGCTTGACCAAAAAAGGCCATGTGGGTGTTCTGAAAGAGAAAAGGAAACAAAGAAAATGGGTATGTGGTTTGGTATGGAGGTGAATCTATAGATTTATGTGCTTTTGTATTGCATGATAATATTTTGATTTGACCAAGAAATTGTGATGTTACAGAGAGTTAGGCTGTTATCAATGGCTGAAAGAGATTTCTGTTTATCGCCAATGCAGAAACACAGCTAAAAAAGGTTGTTACATGTATACCGTAAATCCTTATACCCACCATATACCAGTCAAAAATAGTCATTTCTTGTAGACTCTGGTATTGAACATGCTG
>JALLPE010001299.1:0-12426 GCA_036940025.1 Conticribra weissflogii | reverse complement strand
CCAGTTGTCCTCTAACATCTTTGTTGCATGTTTTGTGCTTTTGTGTGCCTTGGGCGATTGCCAAGTTTTATGGTTGACAAATATGATGAACAGCCTGGATCCTAAAAAATCTGTGATAAATATCCGAAATGACATCATCAAGACGCATATGACATCATCATGTCCGAACTTGTGTACCATCTTACACTTTCCGTGAAGTTCCACCTTGTGAGAGTTGCACACTTTGCATGTGGGCACTGTAAGCCTAAACGTGATCGGAGATCGCGGGAGCCTTCTCAGACAATCAAAAAATATATATACGTAGGAATTCAGTACCAGATCTATTTCAAGATACTTATATTTCATTACAAAGTAAAATTGCTTCTCACAAGGTTCGCATCTCACACTTCCAACGGTCAAAAAGCCTTATGCTGGAACTGAGGCTGGACGGCTGGCTTAAGATATATTATTTTAAGGTAGATAGATAATGGAATAGAGACAGAAAGATAGAAGGATACATAGTTTTAGAGATAGAGAGATAAAGATATAGAGAGATAAAGATATAGAGAGATAGAGAGATTGAGATAGATAGACAGAGATTTAGTGAGACAGAGACATATCGAAAGATAGGGACATAGAGATATAGACAGAGCCAGACAGACAAAAGACTGACTGACACAGAGAGATTGGGAGACAAAGATAGCGAGAAAAAGAGAGAGATAAAAAGTGTGCCACAGTACGTCCCATCCCTTCTTCATTAGTAAGTACAGTATTACCAATGATCAGGACCATGGCGCAAATAAGGGTAATATACAACATGTATATTTTATTTCTTTTTGGCGATTATGTTTTTTCGGATTCGCATCTCACTGCAAATTTCTATTCCGGAAAAACGCTGAAACATTTGGACATGTTACCTACTACCATAATAATACACTATTGATTTCTCACCCCATCCGATCCCCCCAAATTTTGTGAATATTAATTTTTAAAATGAACGATAAAAAATCTGACATTGTAGTAGTAAATATTGTACGATATTACACGTTGTCGCCAATCACACAGGCCGATTGGGACTGTCATAGGCCCTCTTCTTCAAGACATGCTGCTTCAATTTTCACTGGAAAGAATTATTTGTGAGTAAGCAGTGTTTCGGACAAGAAAATAGGCGCTGGGGGTTATTTTGATTGAATCCAAATAATATCGTCGGCTCCCGAGACAACCTATCACCATGGCGTGTAGAAGATGGATGAAAGAGCTCTACCTCTTTCTTACAATAGTCAATACCGACTTCATTCTACCTTGCCATGCTGAAGTCTTCCCAGGCGTAGTAGATAACCGCCATGGACCGTTTGACAGTAGGAATTATGGAAAGAAGCGTGGATTGAGGGTGCATAGAGTTTTGCAGAATGAAGAAATTGAGAATTCCTGGGCTGACGATGATGCAGAATTTCCGAAAACGAGGAAACCTACCTCGGATCCAACCTTCCCACTGACCTCTTGGCCAACTAGTGTTCCATCATTTTTATCTTCTGATATGCCATCTGACCAACCATCTAGAGAGCCGACGTTTTTACCTACACACAAACCAAGCCATACACCGACCCACGGGCCAACCGCCCCGCCAACCGTCGACCCTACGTCGTCCCCGACAAGCTCTCCGACAAAATCTCCAACCAATACTCCAACGGCAGCCCCAACAACACAACCAACAAACGTGCCTACTCTGGCTCCAACACACGCGCCAAGTGTAAGATTCCTGGAATCAATTCATCTTCTGTGGTGATGTTGTAGTGAATTATTTTCGACTGATGACTGTTCATGCGCGGTATGTTCTCTTCCACAGGTGTTGCCAACTTTCAAACCGACGATAAAACCAACTGCATCGCCAAGTCACAGCCCAACTGCGAAAGTAAGATTATTTCAAAAAAAGAGCATGAAAGTATGTTTCCTTTTCGTTTTTACTCATATACTCTTGTCGTTATCATTTTTCGAAGCCGTCTGAGCGTCCTATATTGCAACCGACTCCGAACCCAACTGTTTCCCCAACCATCTCTCCTACGACGCCACTGACCAATTCTCCAACGAATGCGTCCCAATTAAATCAAAATCAAATTGGGCCGAAGACACGAGCACCAACACTTGAACCCACTACGAAAGCACCAACTAAAAATCCCACTGTAAGATTTGTACCCAAAGTTTTAGACTCATGTTCGCCTATGTGATGTAATCCTCGGTTTGATCCTTTGTTCGCGTGCATACCTGTTTTCTATGGTGTCGAATGATGACCAATTATGGAACTGACTTAATTTTTTTCCAACTCAATGCAAACTAGCAATCTCCAACTTACTACCCTACTCCGAAGCCGACTGTCGAACCAACAGGTGTACCGACTAGAGAGCCGACAGATGTGCCGACAGAAAGCCCTGTAAAGGAATCAACAGAGGCACCCACTCACCGTCCTACCGCTAAGGTGAGATTGTTTCTTTTTCACATGTGCCATAACAGAAATACACCCGCCCAGTGGTTTTCACACTTTTTGTAGCCTTCACCGAAGCCAACTGGTGAACCCATACGAAACCAAACCCCCATGCCAACTCATAAAACCTCTACCTCTCCGACGAGTGCAGTCAAGCTCGACTACAATCCGTTTGGCCCGAAAACACGTTCACCAACATTTGAACCAACAACAAGGCCACCAACTTCTCCGCCAACCGATGTAAGTCTTCACAAGTTGTCCCTTTTCTTCGTTGTATTGATTTCATGTTCGTTTTATATTGTTCCAATGTTTAAACGACCTCAATATAGGCTCCAACAAGTGACCCTACGGTCAACCCCACTTTCAAATCAACTAGCAGCCCATCTCTTGAACCGAGTCAGAATCCTACACCTGCAACAGCGCCCACTACTTCGGATGAGGATTTTATATCAAAAGTATGTGTTGCATTTCTTTCCTGAATTTTGTAATGTCAATTTGTCTCAGTCCTTAATATTACTCTTTCTTTATGCTTGGTCTTTATTCTAAGGAAACGACAATAGCACCGACTCCACAGCCATCTATTTTGTCACCTCCTACTGAAATGCCTTCACCTAAACCCAGTACTGCAATAACTCAAGTACCCATTTTAACTTTCAGTCTCGAGTTGAAGTCCACAACGAATGGGGTAGTTGATGAAGATGAGCTTAATAGCGTTGTATCAAAGTTTCTGATGGAGCATCTACCCAATGAACTTGCAGTGAAGTATGAACTGGAATACGTTGATGTCGAGTCCTACCTTTCCACCCTCTCACGCAAACTGAGCGAAGAAAATAAGACTGACGAAATATTTCATTACCCTTTCTTCGTCACTGGAAGTGCTATGTTCTCCGATGAGAATGCGCCAACTGCTGAAGAGCTCATAGATGCTGTAGTATTATCGATTGAAAATGAAGAAAACTCGATTGTGGGTATGATGCAAGCGTCAGTAGATCCAGTTCTGAAGTCGACTGAAGAAGCTCTTGCGTTCAAATTGGACGAGACAGCCGACAAAGTAGTTGTCGATGATGGCGACGAAACTGGGTCTGAGGGGTTTAATTACCTCTTTATTCTAGTTGCTGTGATCCCAGGTGTGGCGTTAATAGCGGCAAGTGCCTACTATCGAAGAACACGATTAAGGAGCATCGAAGATGTTAGAAACGACAGTAGGGAGGACGAGATTTTGGAAACTGCAGTACGTGACATAGATGAACTTCTGCGCCATGATTACTTCACGCACAATGTGTCTTACTTTTTGGATTATTTTCTGTCGAACGCAGCAGTCTGATGGTCCAACAATTGTTGACCTTGATCAATTCTTAGAACCGGAGGAATCTATAGAACCGAAAACATCTCAAGATTGCTCTTTGTCGAATAGATCCGTGGCAATGTCTCGATTGTCTTCTGTGAAATCAGTCGTCTCTCACTTCACCACTTCTGAAATGAGTAGAAGAGGTCTACAGAAAAGAATTGGTGATCTAGAGGAAAGGTTGGAGAATCCTGGAAGAAAAGTTTCGAAGAAATCTCTTCTGAAACAGATTGAAGAGATGCAGCAGAGATTGCAATCACTCGAGGAATCCCGTGCCGACGCATTGTTTACGAATGATAGTGGTAGCATGGATAGTGCTAGGCTTGAAGGTGCTAGTAGCTACGATAGTTCGGTTGGATGTACATCTGGAAAAGATTTGTCGTGTTTTGACCCGACTTTTATGGTTGGTAACCGTCAACCGAATTCAATCGAACATTCGTACGAGTCAGACCGGTCTGATGTAGAATCAACTGGTTTTGATTGTGGTTTAAGTGTTAACTATTAGGGACAAGAAATCAAGACGAATCAATTCATGGCTCGAGAGTCTCTTGAAAGAGGTTCTAAAGTCATGGTGCAATAAATTACATTTGGGTGTGTCAAAACTTTTTTGTTTTCTTGTCCATTCCGTGTCTTAATTAAAACAAACGTTTGTCGAGAGTGGAGTACGCCAGTGGTGTTCTAAGTCATATAAGTTATGCTAATTTAGTTTTTCACGCGATGATACTCTACGTTATGTCATTTATTGCATTTGGTCATGAATTATCTGTTAGACATGAAACTCACGAAACATAGTAGACAATGGAATTGCACCAAGAGAGGATATTAGAGAGCAACGCAGGGAGTCCTACGGAGGAAATAAGTTGCATGAAAGATGCAGAGAACGCTAAAATCTGCATACTATATTATGAGTGTTGCATTTCGTCAAATAAAAAAAAGAAAGAAGCTGTGCTACTAGGAGTTTGACATATCATCCCGGTAAATCATCTCTCAAGCCATTGACAATATGCATCCCGGAATCGTGCCAAAGATACAGGAACATCCGTTTCCAAGGCCTTCCTCAAAGAAGCGCTCCCACTCTTCTCAGATTTGTCTTTTCCATCTGGGATCAATTTCATCATCAAAGCTGGAAATTGCATTTTAACTCCCAAACTTGCATTACATTCGAATTCAATGGCGCCATTGTTCACCGAGAGAGCGCTCACCCTATTCAAAGATGTTGTAGTCTGACTGCCTGTCTCAATATCCTTTTCCCCGTTGTCACTCGCATTGTTCGAATTTCCCGTAATTTTGTTGAATAGCCACACTAAAAATCGAGACCCAGTTGCATAGGTGGAGTCCTGAATCAGTACAAACTGAAAACATGGCATTTCTTCCCCATCTCTTTCTTCTTTTACGGAAATCAATTTTCCTCCAATGATTGCCTGCGACTTGATTTCCAATCCGGGAAATTTCACTCCGCTGGTAGTTACATCAAAGATTCTATCATTTGGAGCTGGAGCAGATGCATTCACGACCGAACATTGAAGTGCATACGCTTCCAGAACTTTTGGATCTGGATCGTCAATCTCGATAACGGCATTGTCTTTGGATCCGCGAAGCAATAGTAAGGGCGTATCGGGAAGGCGGAAAAAGTCATGGATGGATTTACTGCTCTCCTCTGGCGGTCGAGGTGCTGGGTCAGATTTCCTTGATATTTCGCTGTAAAATTGAATGGTGACCTTGTTGCTGCTTTTGGGGTCATTCTCGACGCCAGGATTTGCTTGGGAAAACAACGCGGTGTGTTGGGATGGGTGGGTCTTCCTCGCGAGATGAAGTTGAAAAGGAACGAATGCGGGTGCTCTTTGGAATGTTGACGCCGAATGAAAAACTCTGCTGTCAAACGCATATACTCCCTTATAGCTGAAAGCTGTGAATGCAAGAGCCAACAGCAGATTGGGGCGGTTAAACCAGGGCGTCATGTTGTTGCAGATTACGAGCAATCGTACACAAACACTTAAATGTTTGTCTGAGATTCTTCGAGATTATCGTTTTCGCATGTTGATTCCACGGGCAAAAGCGGAGATGTACCAGCAACATAGAGGCGAAGAAAGATGATAACTTACTGGTTATGTGCACACGTAGGTATTTGGTAATAATATATTATATGAAAAGGATTTTCGTGGATCTTGAAAACTTTCAACTTGGGAACTTGTATTTTGGATGTGTCATACTTTTCGAAAACAAAGGGGAATGAATGCATCTACAGATGCATCGTAGCCATGAAAAAAATGGAAACCGCAACCGTCGACAACGACACCGAACAAGCCTTTGCTTCACTGTTTTCAGCCCTTGCATCGGTCAAAACATCCGCAGATGCCGCCTCCACCGCCGAATCTAGCCGAAAACTCATAGAACGCAAACTCGGCGGCCCCGCCGGCGTCGTGGGCGCTCTCATCCCGCTGGTCTGGCTGGAAATCAAGCCACCACCAGAGGAACCAAATTCCCATATGTCAGCTTCGCCCGCTTTCCAAGGCGATGATGCGCTTGCGATCCTCACCTATCTTGTTGAAAATCATCCAAGTTTGTATATGTCCATAACCGCACGAGCAGTTCGTCATGACGTGGAAGTACAATTCAACCAGCAGAACGGCGAAAACAGGAACATCACCGATGCACTCCTCATGTCCATGGCAAAATTGATTATCGCACCAAACACAGAAACCGAAGTTGGGATTTCCACCGATGCGCATGCTGCTTTGTTTTCACTGTGCAAATACAACTCACACGAAAAAGATTTGGCGAAAAGGCTTTTTGACATATTAATACATCTGTGGGATTATCTTCAACGGCAACGGCAGCGCGAATCATCTATTGCTCAAATGAGAATTGCGGCATTGATGATTGACGTTTGTTTGTTGGGAGACAACGAAATGGAAGCTGCTGTACATGGGCCAGAATGCATTATGGAAAAGCTATTGAAATTGGCTCTGGATTATCCGAATAATGACCCATTGTTACAGATGTCTGCCCTGGATCAACTAGAACGGCTGGCTGTCAATGATAGCAAATATCCCATGAGTACCAAAAGGGCCGAATTCTTACTCAGCAGTGATTCTCTGAGAAAGGGATTGCTACTTTTAGTGGGCGTTGGCGATGAAGAATGCAAGATAGAAGAAGACAACCAAGAGTTGGATCCCGTTAATGGCGGAGCAGCATTGCGTCTGCTGACAGCAATTTGTCGCGTGGGCGTACAGTCGACGATATCACAAACATTGCAGATGAGTGAGGAAACCTGGAACAAATTTGGAACACTGCTTCAGATGTTTCAAAGGGCGATTTGCAACTTTCATCCGCAAGGAGAACTAGAGCGGCTTTCTTACATTCATGCAGCTTCATCTTTAGTTGCATCTTGCTCTATTGTAGCATCTTCTACCGAGTCACCGACTTTGGCAAAAGATATCATTGACTCAATGTGGCAGGACACTACAGTGTTGCATCAGTGGCTTTCACTTCACAGCCGTGCCTCGCAACCAAAACTGAAGTCGGCGTTATTATCCTCTTTATCACAAGTCATGGAGCCGACCATGTGGTCTGATGATGGAACCGTCTCAGGATCCGCTAATAGCACAAACGTTTCAAATATCAATCCTTGCACAAGACCAAACGATGCTATTGTAATGCAACTATATCAAGCGTTTAGTGATGCCAACAACGGTCGTGACTCAACCGAACTCATTCTTGCTTCTGCCAAATCGCCATTCGTCGAGGAGCGATTGGGGGCCTACAGCTTACTGCAGGCGCTTGCTATGCGTGGTGTGGGTATGAGATTGCTTTTGTTACACGAGGGAGGAGTAGCTTCCGGCGGATTCCTCGAATGGCTCCTTATGCACGAGCTTGAGACTACAATTGAAGGAAAACAGGCAAAGTATGAAATTGTCAAAGCCATGCTTATGTGCAACAAGGAGTTCATCCGAGGGCTTGTATCGGACAAAGTCTACAATGAATTGGAATTGTGGTTGAGTAAGGGACCAACGTTCGTACGTTCAGTTCCATGGGAAATGGCTACAGAGTGATCAGGTGGGGTTTAAGCAGTTTGACTTTGAAGAGAACCCTTGTCTTGGCCGATTGTCATAGCAGGTTGTAGCATCTATTGAATCCTCATGATAAAAAGTATATTACTATTTTCCTCCATTTTTGTCTTTCTCATTGAGCTGTCGTTCGTTTGATTTTTGTCACGATGATTGACTATCGATGCTGACTTGTAGATAGGGACGATGCACGAACATTAATGTATCATAATATTCTTTTATGTCAAAAAGTGCTTGTGATGAGGTCTTACGGAATTGCCCCGATTCCCCTTGTCTTTCCAAAAACTGCGGGATATCTTCATCACGCGGACAACACATATAGCGCGCGATCATGAGTGTCAAGAAAACAAAAAACACACTTCTATCTCAGATCTCAGACCTTCTATCCTGAAAAAATATTCCTATTCAATTGTCTTGGTCGATGATCTGGGGAAAGGCGACTATCACTGCATGCCCAACATGACCTCTCCTTTGATGATCGACGATGAAGGGAAAATAGATCTAATCTCTTGATTTGGTATTACGCCCTGCGGAAGAGTAGCTGTGAAAACCGATCTCATCCTGACTTTTATCTTCGTCTCCTGATACTGAGATAAATCAAAATGACTTCACTCATCGCATCTACAAGGTGTTGCCCCATCTGGCCGCGTTCATCACGTGGGCTTACAAGTTGCTCCCTCCACCCTTGTGTCCTCGATGCCATCAAACGAAGCAATTTTACATACGGAGTTCTCGCACGGAGCTATTTCACGACTTTAATTTCCAGCGGAGATGCTCATGCCGCTTCAAAGATCCGCTCCAAGAGAAATTTTGCGACAAGTCGTCAAAAGCGCGCAGCAGAAAATGCTGCAAAAGCAGCAAAACCAGATGAGAAAAATGAAAAAAATGGAGCTCAATCTAGACTAATGGGGAAACGCCCTGGCGAAACTCCATTTTCTCCCCCGGCAAATCCAACCATTCATACTCAACTAAATAAAGAGTCTGAATTCACCGCTCTTTCAAACTTTGGGACCGGCGCAATGAGATCATCTAGTAAACACATCGATAAGGAAAAAGAACAAAAAACACCGTTGATTCTTCCACCCAATGCAATTAAAATACAACATGACGATCTTGTTCGACCACTCTTTTTGGAACAAAATGACGCCGAAGAAAATGAATTGCGCAAATTATTCCTTAAGCAAGGCATTGTACCTCCGCCTCCTCGGCCCAATGTCAATGAATCAACACCTGCATCTGCCTTCGCTGGAGAAGGCTTTGCCATTGATCCCCCGGATCCTTCTGGAGTGTCAAAAGCCGATCCAGAAGATATTCTAGACCTATCTTCTATGTATGATCCTTCCATCCACTTACCAGACAAACCCAACTTTGCTTCGCCGGAAAATCGCATGAAATACGAAGCTGGAACTCCTCTGACCGATGAATTGATTGCCTACATTGGAGTTCGTGGTCCCATTACAGTAGCAGAGTTCATGAGAAGGGTCCTGAGGGACGGGCGATATGGTTATTACACAAGCAAAGGCTCGCGAAGTGGAAAGAAGGAAGGGGGGGTTGCTGCGTCGAGTGACTTAAAGAATGACAGCGATGATGACAATGATTGGGATCTAGATGATGACGAAATCGGTGAAGGCAATGGCGACGCTGTGGGTGGCGAGCATGTTATTGGTTCCGGAGGTGACTTCATCACAGCGCCGGAGGTGTCGCAATTATTTGGAGAATCCGTTTTGGTGTGGCTCATGACGCAATACCAGACTATGGGGAGTCCGTCAAAAATTCAATTGATTGAAATCGGGCCTGGCAAGGGAACATTAATGTGCGATATGCTACGGAGTGCGATTGCGACATTTCCTGATTTTGCATCTGCTTTGACAAGCACCGGTGGAGAAGGCAAACGGGTGGATGTTGGAGTTCATTTGGTGGAAGTAACGAACGGAATGAGGGCTAGGCAAAAGGAATCTCTTCAAAACTTAGAGAGAGAGAGTACAATCGTTGAAAAGAAATTTCGCTTTAAATATCCCATCGAAAATGATGATTATTCCAGCGAAAAAAAACAAAATTCTGAGCCGGAGGGTGAAAGTAATGAGTCAAAATATCAAACAATTGCAATTCAATGGCATGATATTCTTTCCTCGATTCCGACTCACGATGACGCCACTGGTGAACCGATCCCAACATTTGTGGTCTGTCAAGAACTCATTGATGCACTTCCAATTCATTGCTTCCAAAAGACCGAAAGTGGAGCTTGGAGGGAACGGCTGGTCGATGTTGCTATCCGAGATGATTCAGAGGCTGCGGCGGAAGCCAATAATATTCGTGCTGCTGCGACCCGTCGATACACCGATGCTGTTGAGAATAGAAGCGCTTCATCTCCGGGATATATGGGAAAGAATGCCAAGATTCCGCGACTGCGATTTGTACTACCGCCAGATACAACCCCTGCCCTTCGCACTCTTCTACAGGTAGATCGAAAAGGTTTCCCTACTGACATTGGCAATCCAAATCATAAATCAACCCTAAATGCTCTTCCCACTGGTTCCATAATCGAGGCTTGTCCCGAAGGACTTGTACTCGTCCAGGATATTGCCGATCGCTTAGAAAAGTGCAATGGAGCAGCTCTGATCATTGATTATGGAGGAGATGGATCATCAGGTGGAGACACGATGCGTGGATTTTGGAGGCATAGTCAGGTTCACCCTTTGAGTCGCCCAGGCGAGGTGGATGTGACTGCTGATGTCGACTTCGGCGCGTTGAGGGAAGCAGTCAATAAAAGAATAACTTTGGAGGAAAGCTTGGAGAAGAAAACAGCTGGAAGTCGTATCACTCAAAAACAAATCGCGGGAACGGAATGCGGCACCAGTAAAAGTAAGGGCATTAAAGTTGAAGCATTTGGGCCTATTACCCAAGGAAAATTCTTGGCCTCCATGGGAGTTGTTGAACGGGTAACAAAAAAGATCGAAGATGATTCTACAACTGATGATGAGGCTCTTGAACTGTACTCTGCTATGGAACGATTAATGGCATCAGACCAAATGGGGGAGAGATACAAAGTTTTGTCTATTGCGCCCAAGAAAGACGACCTTTTCCCTCCACCTGGTTTCTAAAGGTCACAATTCCAACAAGGAATCCTTTAAAGGAATATTACTTCGCATGAATTTCATTGCTATTAATATTTTTATGGTTTAGGTCTCTTTATTCAATACCGGCAGTCACAAAATTTCCATACTAACAGATCTTGCAGCTCGGCACTCGTTATTGAGATCTATTTTGCTAAGTGTATAACTCTATCTACTTTCAAAAATCCTAACAATCCTTTGATATCAATGAAGTGTTGTTAGTAATGTTGTCTGGAATATCCTCCGGAGGAGCTTGCGGGGTTTTTGGTCCTTGTTGGGTTGGGGAAATGTTGACACCACTTCTCTGGCATTTTTGTAAGGTTTTCACTTGTCAACAATCCTGACACTCATTTTAAGGTAATCCATTCATACGTACAAAATATCATCCTTCAAGTGTTCACTTTTTGACAGATCATCCATCCAAAAAAATTCAATGAATTTGCTGACCCCATTAATAAAGTAATTAAACAGTGGAAATATCAACTGCTTCAGTATTGATTAGATTTAGGTTTCAGACTGCTGGCTGAGATGGATTTTCATTGTTTAATATGAGTTAATCCATCTCAGTCTCCCATGTGATGGTGTTGTTCAAACTAATTGTAAATTTCTTGAGATGTTCTATCACTTTGAATCTGTGTGGGAATATTAGATTTTTCCTTCAAAACCGATTTTAGATTCTAAAATTCAGGATTGATTTGCAATCCTTGAAAATAATTGTCAATTGATTTACCACTAGAAATAAATTTATTGTAAGCAATTGGTTTTAATTTTGTTGCATCTTCCTGCTTAATTTTGGATTTCAGCCACTATTCCTTCACTCTTTCCTCATCCTAAAAAAGCATGGAATGGCTCCATTTTAAAAAAGGTTATTTGCCACAAGATATCCCAGCTCAAATAGATGCCCTGTCTCATTGACTGAAGTCTTATCAACAATTCTCTTGATGTACTCTTCCTCATTTAGAATCAAATCATGAGGTTGCGTAACCTCAACCACCAAATCTAAAAATCGCCCCTTCCATCTGACTTGAACCAGTTCTGCCATATTCTCACAATCCTCTTCTAGAATATTGAGCCTGTCCCCTTGGTCACCAATAGCTGCCTTATTGCCCACAAGCTATTTTGTTGCGTTTCACTTCATGGAGAAAAGTCCAACTTTACAACACCAAAAATATTTTATCATGTAAAATTTAATCAAATATGAACAATTTAATGGGGTCGCTAGAGCATTCATTAACAATGACAATGCAATCATATACTTGACATTGCAGACACCACCAATTCCTCCATCTTTTTCAGGATCTCTTTTGCTTCAAATATGCTTCTGGTAAGGAGATGTGAGATTCTTCACTTGCTGATGCTGATGCTGATGCTGATGCTGATGCTGATGTTGATGCTGATGCTGATGCTGATGCTGATGCTGATGCTGATGCTGATGCTGATGCT
>JALLPE010001298.1:0-12400 GCA_036940025.1 Conticribra weissflogii | reverse complement strand
TCAGGCTTTACCCCAGGTAACTGCCAACCTAGCACCTATGAGACTCTACACAAAGTTAGCAAATTAGTTTCATTTTTGAAACTTTTGACTTGAAAACAATTAGCTTCTGCTAGTTATTTAATAGTAACATCTAGTAATAAAGCTAAAAAACAGCTCATAATTTCTAAAAGTTTGATTGCCTAAAACTGATATCAAGCAGCCCAACTACACACAAGTTAGGGGTTGCTCTTCCTTTATTAGCTAACCATAATTATCCTTCCTCAAGGTTCTAAGAATTCATTTAATCAAGGTTGTGTATTTCAGAAATGAGTGTCCCCATAAGATGATATTCTCTGTGTGGACAAAGATTCACAAATATTTCAGTATCATTTTTGCAATATTGGCAATATATGATAATGAACTTGGCATTTGCCTCATTGAAATCAATCTGATCCATACATCCTCTTCTTGTGTTGCTTGAACCCTAGCAAGCAAGTCCTTCCCATTCACATTCATCCACAGGTGAAAGCCATGATACTGTGCTGGTATCTCCAATGCAAGGATTGTTTACCAGGAAAGGTGTCAAAATTGTTGACACCATTACAGCAGATGTAAATTATCACATTCCAAATATTGAGTAATAAAGGTAATATTATTTTAAGTATGATGCCAATATGAAAAATGTTATATTTGGAGCACCCTATGACAACCGATTTCATCTGTGTGCACTATAGATGGATCAACTTATGTCCAAATTACACAATTTTCTCCTTCAGCTGTTGTAGCCTATTTCCTCTATGCACAAAATATTCCATTGAATTATCTACCAGAACAAATTTTTGATGGGCCACAGTTTTTGAATGTTACAATCAGAATAGATCAGAATACTGTTGGAAAAATTGAAAATCCAAGCAACCTTTTTTCTAGTGATTAAATGACTTGAAAATTTACAAAAGCCAATTCTGATCATGTTGTTCCATATATCATGTTATGACAGAGGGGAGATTCATTGTGTAACGTAAATTGTCAGCTTAGAAATAAAAAAATTGGTTTTTTTGAAACCAACTGTGGAGCATTTTATGAGCAAGTTCATATGAGTTGGAAGAGGAGGAACAATTTTTGCAGACATTGGAGATTTGGTTCACATGGGATGAGGGGGGAAAATCAAAAATCTCAATGAAAATATTATTTAGATTAGTCCAAATTTTGTACAGGTAGCAATATTTTGATTCTAATCAAATTGCTCCTAAATTTGTGCAGCACAAAAATTTCAAATTATAACAATTAAGATGCTCTCATTATTATGGAACAAAAAGTGTGGATTTAAACACCCCAAAATTTTTGGTGTAATTCAAAATTCAAGTACAGTAGTTTATAAAAAATAATCACAATTCCAATGAAATACTGAGTCCAATTTGGAATTGACTAGTGAAATCAATAATTGGGTTCTGGAAGTGTCTATATACTTCAAAGTAGATTCAACAATGACTTCTAGAGAACCAACCAACATTGAAACATAATCCAAAAAAATTGGAATGAAGATCAGTGGTCAAGTCCTTACATGATAATTTGATTTGAATACAGAAAATGATGCAAAAACTAAATGACATAATGAGTTACTGGGAACAAAATGAGTAAGAACAACAACAATGACAACACACAGATGATTTGAATGAAGTGATGGCGACCCAGAGGGCTAACCATGCAGAGCACGTACTCACAGATGCATGGATAAATAACATGACAGCAGAACAGCAGAACAGCAGAACAGCGGAACATATTTTTTATGATACTGGTTACAGGCAACTAAGTGGAATCATTGAAAGCCAAGATTCAAATCTGTAAAAGCCTCTATGGGGATATCAGGATTTGACCCTAGGAGATCTTATTATGTAAGTGGTCTGCCAACACCACATGTTTTGTAGGTGTTTCACAAACAGACACCCAGGTCCAAGTGCCAACAATTGACAAATGGACAACATCCACTAACACAGGAACACCATCCAACAGCTCACTGTAAGTACCAAGAGTACCTACACTGAATAATTTTGATCTCCCAACTTCTAGAATTTTGGCAGGTATGACAAGTTTTCATAGTACAATGATGTATTCATAATAACAAGTTTTCAGTTACTAAACTCAAGAAGAATGATCTAGAATCATGTATTGTGTGGAACAGAAAATTCACTACCTACCTTGTTTTTAATAATCTAGCATATTTCATTGATGCAAACTAAATGTTTCAAGCACTCCTTCCACATTATCACCATTTTGAAGTACTCATGTGTGAGGATGACTTGTTGAGGGCGTTTTAATCATAGCTACACTAGACATTTGACAATGATGCTGCAATAGCACTGGAAGAGGAAAAGAAAGATGGATACAAAGGATTAGGCCTGGAATATGCAAGACTGTTTGTATCACAATAACACACCCTGTATTTTTGTGACTCCAGTAGTATCCATTAATTTCAAAAGATAGCAATAATAAATTCCTTGCAAATTGCAAAAATTCTTGTTGGACACAAAAATTTCAGCACTAGCAAAAAATCACTGCACCAAACTCAACACATTGTAGGAGTAACAAGATTTTTTACCCCATTTCAGTCAATTCTTGACTCAATTCTTGTTCCCATCTCTGGCACATCAAATTTGTAATACCGATGAATGGCTTTAATCAATGGTAACAATCTTACCAAGTAGACAATCACCTTTTATTTAACAACCTTAATGCTATATTTCCACTACTCAATTTTTGTACTGGTTTTCAAGCAAAGGTCAGGAAGACAATGGAATGGTGATGATATTTTTGGAATTTTATTTTATTGTTATTTGGACACATGTGACCAAGAACTATCACGGTTAATGATGGTGATTGCTAACTATTACAGTTAATGACAGTGATACTTAATTATCACAGTTAATATAAGAAATACTTAACTGTTGCTGTATACATATTACACTTAATGATGATAATGATAGTTAATGATATCACAGATATTAACTGATAGTTAATCACAGTTACTATTGGTGATAATTAACTATAAGAGTTATTATTGGCAATAGTTAGCTATCACAATTAATATCTGTGATAGTTAACCATCACAATTAATATCTGTGATAGTTAACTATCACAATTAACAACAGTGATAGTACCTTAGTTGGGTGTATGTCCACATAACAATAAAATGAATCAATAAAAAGTAACTGCCACTCCATTGTCTTCCTGATATTTTTAGAGGCAGTGATGGGCTTAGTACTCCAGCATAATTGGTAACTTGTAGGGAAATTAATTTGTGGGAAATTTAGCCACATGTTGGTAGTACAATGACTGAATTTTTAGTGAATGACTGTATGGCAACATGAGAACTAGGTCAATCACACAGTGGTATATGGCTCTCATAATTAACAATCTATTTCCTGAGGACAAATCTATTGTGTAATTACCAAGACTTCAATTGTAACAACAAAGTTGTAACTGTACACACCCAATATTCTCAGAAATCAATCAGTCCTCAGCCTCTTCCATAAAAGTGCCCCATACTTTAGCCCAAACTTTCATGTCATATGCCAGTGGTGACAATGAAATCCCTCAAGAGAAGCAATTACCAGTGAACAAATTTTTCCTAAAATTAAGCTGTGCTCATGACAAAGTGTGATATATCAAGGTGCTCAACAGTACGTGAGTTCAATAATCACCACAAAAATCTATTAAAAAATTCTACCTGTTTACAACACAACACCTGTTTTACAACAACATCATGAGTGAATAATTATAGAACTTGATTGTTGTTTTGCAAGACTTTGATGTCACAATATGCTGCCATTGATAAATTACAACATTGACATCCACCCTCTTTGTGACAAAATGATTCATAAGAAATCCTGCAAAATGCTTCCTATGTGACAAAATTGGAAAATGATGTAAGAAGAGAAAATAGAATTCCTTGAACAGTTAGGTACATTTGCTATGATATTGGTAATTTGTTTGGTAGTTCACTAAATGGTAAGGATAGTTATACTGTTGGAGGGAGGGTGGTGGGGAGGAAATGCAGTTGTTCTTTGTTCATGAAGGGATTTGGTTTTTGGGAGGAATGATCATGATTTCATGTGCATGTTGTTGTCTTCTTTTTAGCAGGATTAAAATTAAAACCCAAACTGTAAGAAAACTCATTGGTTACTATTATTTGCAAAAATCCTTGACTTATTTGTATTTACTAGCTGCATATATTTCCTCTTAGTTGTTTCTCTGAAGACTTAATCTTCTTGTAAATATCATTGTAACTGTAAGGACTCATTCTTTTCATGTAACCACTTCTTGGTCTTTACTGGGCTGTATATGATCTTCAATTACAGTTCAGCCACCAAATACTTGCTTTCGAGAGGGATGTATTGTGCCCTCTAGCAAAATACCCTCTCTCTCTATCACAATACTTCATGTTTTCCGATTATATTTTATTATTTTTTGTCCTCTTCGATAATATGTATTCCACGCGGAAATAGAATTGAAGGCTCACTCCAAGCAAGGTATTGTGCAACTCTTATTTATGTTGATGGGCTCTTCATGGGCCTTCCAAGTCGTATCGTCGTCATTGTAATATATTGCAGAAAAAATAATAGCGTCCAATCGAAGTCATCCTTCGCCGGGCGGCAGCGATCGGTCCACCATATGATCTGTAATAGGTACAGGGAATCAACGAACCTCATCGCTGCAACCTAACTCCATAACGACTGTTCACCATGCAAGGCGATCACTGGGACGTGACCTACACCGAAGAATCCGCAGGCGCCCGCCTCTCGTTCCACGTTTGGCCCTCCTCTCGCCTCGAAGCCACGCGATGCGTCGCCCCCATCGGCGCCCTCTACACTCCCCTCAAACAACTCCCGCCCAACTGCGCCCCACCCACGGCCCTCCAGTACGACCCCATCCGCTGCTCCACCGCCACCTGCCATGCGGTCTTGAACCCCTACTGCCAGGTCGACTATCGAACCAAGCTGTGGGTCTGCCCGTTCTGCTTGACGAGGAATCATTTCCCCCCGCACTACGCCGAGAACATCAGCGAGACGAACTTGCCCGCGGAACTGATCCCGCAATTCGCAACGTGCGAATACGAACTTCCCAGCGTCCCGCCCGCGGGTCCTCCGGCCTTCGTCTTCTGCATCGATACCTGCGCGCACGTCGAGGAGTTGACGGAGCTGGCGGATAGCATTCAGCAAGTTTTGAATTTGCTGCCCGAGGATAGTTTGGTGGGACTCATCACCTTCGGAACGAACGTGCAGGTTCACGAATTGGGATTCGAGGGAATGCCCAAGTCGTATGTCATCCGGGGGAACAAGGAATACGGACCGCAGAAAGTGGGGCAATTGTTGGGGTGCGGGGGAGGGAAGCCCGCGCGCCCTGCCAATGGGAATAGGGCGGGCGGTGCGCCTCCTCCGCCACCACCGGGGGCGCCGGGGCAGCATTACAATCCGCAGCAGCAGCCGCAGCCGCAGGGAACTTACGAATCGCCCGGGCAGCAGGTTCTTCGCCGGTTCCTTCTCCCTGTTTCGGAGTGCACCATGACTTTGGAGTCCATTTTGGAGGATCTCCGTAAGGATCCCTGGCCGGTTCCTTCGGACAAACGAGTCGCACGCTGCACTGGATGCGCACTCAGCGTGGCCACCAGTCTATTGGATTTGGCGTTGCCTTGTCGCGGCGCACGTGTCATGATGTTCGTTGGAGGACCTTGCACTTCCGGACCCGGAGCGATTGTGAGCAGGCTCAAAACGGAGGATATGAGGAGCCATGCGGATTTGGCAAGAAATGCAGAGCCTTTGCACAAGCCGGCTTGTGAGTTTTACGCCAGTTTGGCCAAGAGACATGTTGTCGGTGCGACTTCCGGCGGAAAGGGGTCCAGTTCGGTGGCGGCTGCGAATCCCAGTGCGACTTCGTGTCATGTAGTGGATGTTTTCGCGTGTTCATTGGATCAGGTTGGTGTTTTGGAAATGGGAGAGCTGGTAGAGGCAACTGGAGGTCTCATGGTTTTGGGTGATTCCTTCGGACAGTCAGTGTTCAAGGAGAGTTTGCGAAGAGTCTTTAGAACTTATGAAGATGATGTTCCGGAAGACGGAGGCAAAATGCAAATGGCTTTTGGTGCAACATTGGAAGTTCTCACGTCGAGGGAGTTCAAAGTCAGTGGTGCCATTGGGCCTGTGACCAGTTTGGGCAAGAAGGGACCGAATGTCAGTGACTTGGAAGTGGGGCGCGGCGGAACGAATGCTTGGAGTTTGGGAGGAATCGATCCTGGCACTACCATTGCCATATATTTCGACATCACTAACCCTGGAACTTCTCCACTGCCAGAGGGCAAACGTAGGTTCATTCAGTTTCTTACGAGGTACCAGCATTCTAACGGTCGCACCCGCCTCCGTGCTACAACGCTCTGCGGTCCATGGTACAACCCACCTCCTGGTGAAGATAAACGTGCCCCTCCCCCTCCCGGAGCGGGTGGATACAACATGGGTCAGCCAAATCCAGTCAAGGCAAGTTTTGACCAGGAGGCCGCCGCCGTCCTTCTTGCACGCGTCGCCGTCCACAGGACAGAAACTGAAGATGTCGCTGATGTCCTTCGTTGGGTAGACCGAAGTCTGATTCGTCTGTGTGCCAAATTTGCGGACTATACACCAGACGATCCCAATTCATTTCGTCTTACACCTGAATTCAGCTTGATGCCGCAATTCATTTTCCATCTCCGTCGTTCTCAGTTCCTGCAGCTCTTCAACTCCAGTCCTGATGAGGCCGCCTACTATCGCTACATCCTGTCTCGTGAGAATACCACCAATTCTCTAGTGATGATTCAGCCTACCCTCCTCTCGTACTCCTTCAATGGGCCACCAACACCGGCACTGTTGGATAGTCAGAGTGTGCGAGCAGATACCATTTTGTTGCTTGATACTTTCTTCCATGTGGTCGTCTTTCACGGTGAAACATGTGCAGCATGGCGCGAACAACGTTATCACGAGCAAGAAGAACACGTTGCTTTCCGAAATTTATTGGAGGCTCCACAAGCAGATGCTCAAACAATTATGGACAATCGTTTCCCCGTTCCTAGGTACATTGTTTGCGATCAACATAAAAGTGAAGCCCGCTTCTTGATGGCAAAGTTGAATCCCAGTGTTACTCACAACAGTGAAGGTGGGGCCGGTGCCCAGGTGTTTACTGATGACGTCTCGCTTCGTGTCTTTATGGAACATTGTAAGTGTTGTTTTTTGGTTACTGTATCTTCATTCTTCCGCGTCGTCATTTGTCAATGTAAATATCTCACTCCTCACTCTCTCGACCTTAATCAACTCAACTATTTGACAGTGATGAAGCTTGCTGTGCAGTCCTAATTTTTGTTGATTTATTGTCAAATTCTAAGAAAAGTAGAAGATTTCAATAAAATAGATTCGATTTGTTTAAATCACAGGTGTTGTTTGTTGTAATTGTAGTCATTTTAACGGTTTTTTTTTATAATGAGAGATATTTCTCAATCACGCGATTTGTCGTTTGAAAACATTTAACGCCGATTTTGGCCTGAACACTATTGGAAACGCAAGAAACACTTATCGACATAAAATTCTCTTCAAAACGATTTAATCATTATTTTTACAGTATAAACGAATACAACTGTTAAGCATCATGGATTGGGACGAAGAAAAAAACGCAACATAGAACTTATGATAGCAAATGTGCCTGTTCATAATAAGTTACGAAAGCGACGAGGATGACGAGCTTTTGTCAAGATGATCTTCCCCACTTTCTCTGAAATAGTTTTGCCTCTTTAGAGCTTGTAATGTGACATTTTCAATTTCGCTGGTGTCGACTGAGAGGCGCCTAAGCTTCGCACTTCCCAGAAAAGAAAACTCTTTGATTGAGTCGCGAAGACTGACACCCACGTTTCGATTTGAGTTGTCGTTATTTCTTCTGGTGTCCTCTAAAAGATTCTTCCAGAAGACGAACCCTCTTACTTTCTTTCGCGCTCTCTGCAGTATGAGGTAACGTTCATATTCTTGTTCCGCAAGTTCAGCATTCGCTTTCGCTCCATTAGTACAAATAAACCCATTGGGGTGTCTCTCGTTGATTTCGACAATACGCTCTTTCAAGCCAGATTCGGGAGGAAACCACAAGTCAATCGATTTGCGCACACTTGGACTTTTGCTGTTCACAAGTTCTTTAAAGAGGTTTATCCAACCTGGATCGCAAAGAACCCATTTCGGGTTGAGAGGGAATGTGAAGCCTTCACGAATTTTTTGTTGCAATATTACTTGCAACTCATGAACATTTACGTACTTCCACATTTCATTCCCGGGGAAAATAATCAAAAATTTGTCATCCAGTTCTTGAGGAAAGAAAAAGTTGAAGCACTCAGGCCCGTGACGCACAGCCCCGCAAGTCTTCGCGGACCGAGTTACTGCCGCTTCAATCATAGAGTACGATGTTGGGTCCCCGAAGCCAAAGCGAGGCATTTGTGGATAAAAGTTTTGTCTCGCTGCATGCTTAAGTATTTCCAGCCATGTTGTAGTCCACGAATCAGGCTCGGTCTGATTGTCCAAAATCCATTCAATTTGAGACACACACCAATCAAGAAGTTCAACTTGATCATCGGGCATTCGATTTTGGTAAGAGAAATTGCGCGAGCCAATGAGGAAACAGTCGAAGTCTGACACAACAGGAACGACTCTTCCTTCTTCCTCGTATGCCATCACAAGCATTCTTGCATCGAACGGATCTTTGTCAGACCACTGATAAAGGACAGGAAGAGGTTCGTTCGGTTTGCGGCGTCGGAGCGCTGCGAAGTTCATATCTTGGAAGGCGGGTTGAGACGCTCGGCCTGTGTCATACTCAGAATTAGCAATTCGTGAGATGTCCTTTTTTACAACAAGCCCTTCCCACACAACTCTAACCGGAGCTTCGATGCAGAAAATAGTTGGTGCGTAGACATCAACACAATCAATTGTTGGGTTTTCTAATTCGTAAGACATTGCTTTGTTTGCGTAGTTTAGCTCTTCACTAAGGATGGCCTCAGGATCGCACTCGCACTTTGCTTTCGCTAGAGCAAACTTGGCCTTGGCAACAACTACAGTCATTTCTTTCGCAGTATTCCCGAGATGTTTTCCAACCATATCGCGAGCACGACGAGTCTTGAAGAATATCCTTGTTCTGTCGCTCTTTGGAATGGTTCGAATCTGAGTTTTATGTCCCTGAAGTTAGAGTATTGAAGAATGTTTCGCATGTGAAGATAGTCCATGCTTGGAGTTAATCGTTGTACAAATTTTTGACGCTCGAATTGCATGTTATACGCTCACCTCTTCGTGTATTTGCAAAAAAGGAATGTACCCAGAGAGGGCACCTTTCTTTGCGGATTTTCCTTTGATTTCGAGTCCTTTCCCTGTCCCGTCACCTCTCATCATTTTTGCAATGGCGTCGGGACTGGTGGGACGCCAGACTGAAAATATTGCTGCCCCGTTAGATTTATGATCTGAATTATTGACGGAGCTCAAGACTGACCCGAAAACTGACATGTCGTTGAAAAATTTCCTAATTTGCCATCGAGGGTCGAGTTTCAACAAAGATCGACTCCAATAAATAGATTTTTGCCTCGCTGACAGAAAGGAGTTCAAGTCAATTCCTCCACTCGTAACTGACTGAAAACTACTTGTGCTAATCATCTTCATGGCTTGTAGGGCACGGGCTGATGATTTCCATTTTCTACTCATTGACCTCTCTAAGTTTGGACGATTTGAAACCTCGCAATTCTCTCCTACTCTCGTTTTCCAAGGCATTCTCCTGTCCCTTGCGCCAAGAGTTTGATCAAATATTTGCGGCAGTTCAACGTATTTCTGTGAGTGTTCAGTTGTACTTAACTTCCACTCTGAATCAATGCCCGTGAGTGCAATAGACATCGCAAGTAAAAGTGCTCTATCTTCGGGATTTTTTTCCGTTGAAGTTACTGCGGATGAAAATGACTCGTCAAACAGTATTAGATGTTGCGAAAATTCATCATCCTCCATGTCTTCGTCAGATTCGTGGTGTTTGACAGCCTTTGACTTCGATTGACCGGAAAGTGCCTCACCCTTTTGTGATTTGATGCGCATTCTTCTGCGATGGGCGTTATTTTCAACATTTGAGCCGAAATTCTCTATCTGTTGATACCGAGATTTAGATATTCCATTTGCATCCCCGGGAACGGATTCATCCCGCTGAGATGAAGATTTTTCATAGGAAGAGCTATCATCATCGTTATCAAACGTGTCATTCAAAGCAGGTCCATTCGGTGCGGCTACTACTGATGAATTCTTAGCCATATCCTCCAACAACGAAGAATCTATTTCATTTTCATTCAAATCGAGATGATGCAGGGTGTCATTGATTTTCAATACCCTCTTGAGAGACAATGCGCCTTTATCACCAATCTTGTTACCCCGCAGGGTCAAGATACTAATTGTCTCGTTTCCGAAAAGGGCTTTCGCCATGGATGTTGCAGAAACGTCACCGAGCTTGTTTTCGGTAAGTGAAATGTGAAAGACATGAGTATTTTCGTGCAATGCATTTATGAGGGGCGCAATATCAGAGTCACTGAGGCCACAATTGTCAAAGCTAATTTCTTTCAGGGTTGGATCGTTTTCCATAACTCGACGAGTGATGTTTTGCAACTCTTGGTTTTCGCTGGTAGACGCCGTCATGACATGACGGCGTTTGTTGACTCCGTTTTGACGTCTGTGATCACTCCTCGCTGCCCCGTTCACTTTTTCGCCCTCGCTTTCGCTAGAAGAATCATGAGAATCACTGCCACTACTCCCCTCAGCACTATGATGCACTTCATCTGAAGACTCGTTACTGTCTGATTCTTCATCCGAACTATCCCAATCTTCGGCGACTTTATCCTTCTCTGGAACAGGGAGTGCCTTGCTCATTAACGCTGCAACTATTTTTTCGGGGTTTTCTCGACTGGAACCTTCGGATTGTATGGAAAGTATCGACATTATTGAAGAACGATGCCGACCCAACGGACCAGTGGCAAACGTCTCGTTGTCCACTTCCGTTATCGGAGTGAGTATTGTCATCGCAGGTTCATCATCGCAATCTTCGTCATCCTCATCCTCAGAAGAATAGTATTCTTCAAGGCTTTCTTCAGAAAACGATTTTTGCATATTGCTCATTGAAGCATGCCCCTTCTCGTCTGCAATGTATTCCGCGGAAGATTCAGTGCTTACAGACTGATTCTCGTTATCGTCGCCATAATTATCTGATTCGTCAGAACTTTGTGCTATATCTATTGATCCCGAGGCAGAAGAACCATCGTCGCAAATATATTGATTTGACAGCTTCTTGCTTTCACCCGATTTTCGCATTTGAAATCGACTTTTTGGTGTGTTTTTCGTTTCCTCGTCATCTGATTCTCCTTCTGACGATGAATACTTTCTGAAGCTGCGCTGTGAGTGGTCCATGAGCCCTCGCATGGAATTACCCATTTGATCAACAATCTTGGGTGCTTGAAACATGTGCTCGTCGTCACTATCAGAATCTGCATGGACAACACTGCTATGAGTGGATGTAGCTATGTCATCTGCACTTTTCGTTTCATTATTGGACTTGAGATTTTTCATCATGGAGGCAAATCGAGACTTATTTTTTGAAGATACTTCCTCAAGTGACTGAGAATTTTCAGAATCACTGTCAGAAGAGCAAGATTGAAGGTTTGAATTTGCATTCTCGAGTAGTTCTTTGCGAGTTGAGGTAGATAGATCCACGTTGTTGTCGTCAACTAATGGGATTTTTGTCTTCGTTGATTTTGTTTTCTTAGAATTTGATGATGTCGTTTCGGTCGATGGAGGTGTTGAACTGGCTTTGTTGTTGTGTAAGTGGCTCAAAGCACTCGCAAATGTATTCGCTGCTGTAGTCTCTTTTTCGTTCTCTTCTTTTATTGATGATACGGAAGCATAGGCATTATCATCCACGTCCAATCCCATTTCGGACCTATGACTTCTCACTCTGTTCAACAATTTTGCAAAATCCTTATCAGGGTCTTCGCCCTTTGTCGATGCCTCCACTTGTTTCATGGCACCAGATGAATTTTGTCTTCGTACTTTGGCCAATGCATCAGAAAATTTATCTTCGCGTGCATCTTGCGGTGCTGCTTGTATTACCTTAGCCGCCAATTTTGTTTTTGATTTTGAAGAATCCTTCGTTGACTTCTTTTTGTGTGTCAATAATGCACCATTGCCCTTGGTCGAATTTTTACTCAACTTTGAAGAAGACTCCCTGGTAAAACCACGTCCCCCAGCACCAACCGTTCCGCCGCTACCAATAGCTCGGGTAGAGCGACTTTCACCCGAAGGCTTCCTCATCATCAATGCCCTATCATCCTCTAAACTTACCAATGCCAATGATGAAGCCGTTG
>JALLPE010001297.1:0-12408 GCA_036940025.1 Conticribra weissflogii | reverse complement strand
CCCCAGGATAAACATGCATTACCCTGATTTTCAGGGTAAATTACAGGTAAATAGGGTAAAATGCACTTTACAAGGGTAATTGCCAACCTGGTAGTCAAACTACACCTGACAAGGTCAATCCCAATTGTTCACCAAGAGTTCAAGAGAGGGCTGCAACATCTGTTACCATGAGTGAAAGTCTGAAAGTGTAAAGGACTTGAGGACTTGAATGAGATAATTGCTGGAGGAAAGTTCCCACCTTGAAAATGAAGCAACAATGATAAAGATTTTTGCTAAAATTCCAAGTAATCGGAAGGCTAAAAATGGATCCAGCTGCAAAGGAAACAAGATAGATGCAAGTGGTATGATCATTAGGATCATCGCTCCAAGCCTTTCCTTAGCCATAAGTCATCCAAATGCCATGAAAACACTGATTGTTTTTGCTAGAGAAACAGATAGTATTCACCCCTCAATTGATTACTATGGCCACCTTGAGTGCACACCCCACTACCACTGCCATGACAACCATTCTTCTCTTCTCCAAATTTAGCCTTGTTCATCACAATACAACTTTGCACTCAATACTCCTTGCAATTATTTACCTATTGATCCCTGCCACAGTTGCAGCATGAAGTGACTAAATGATGCACAACAAATTTGTTTGAGGTTGCAAAGTTGTTGTAAAGATCATTAGCATCTCATGGAATACACTCGATTTTAACAATTGTAGATCTGGAGATGTTGTAACAAAGGATATGGTTGCAACTAGAAATGATTGATTCTCTCTCAAGTGAGAAGTTGCTGGAAGCCTTCTTTGAAACTTTAATTGTTGCACATGGTTAAACCTCAAAGGGTATCCAAATAGAATTCAACAGGCAAGATATCTATTTCATCCAGACTAAGCAAAGCAGCATGCAACTGCTTGGTGACTATGGAAAAGTTTCCACCTTAGGTTCAGGTCAACTGTTTCCTCTAAAAATATGGAGGAAATTATTTAGGCATTTGCGACATTGCAGGATATGAAAAAGTCTTGACTGGTACCAACATGGTAATAAAGATTTCCCCCCATTGACATGAATTGATCTCATTATATGGGAATATAATGTTTAAAAAGTTCATTGGTCATAGAGTTGCACAATGGAACATAGGGCCACTTTCTTTTCTGATAATATGCTTGAACAATACATGATGGTATTTGCATAATGTTCAAGTACAACATGATGAGGAATCTTGGAAAAGGGGGGATATAACTATCAATGTATTGATGAACCCCATTTCACTCAAAGGTTGGTATTTGCAGCATAACTAAACTCCTTAATCATAAGTATCCTTGAGGTCATACAAGAACATGATTTTCAAGAGAATCCACCTTGGTTGGGTTGCTCTAAGAAATTCATGAATACAGGATATTTTGTGATATCAAGCCATCTTCATTCATAATACTCTGAAAGCAGTGCTTGGCTGCACCAAATCTGGGTGCAGTATTTGCAACTTCATTCATTACTTGATTATTTATCCATTCCACTGAGAAAAGTTGCTTTTTTTGCAAATCACACTACTAAGTACCGTGGTTGAAAAGGCAATGCAATATCAACAGAGTTCTGCCTTGTTTGTACCTCATGCCTTGGTGCAGTCTTGTCCTATGACAGCAGACAAGACCAGCCAATGAGACTATGACACATGGCAAATGGCTCTACTCATTTAGAGCTGTTGGAGCAAAGTATCTGACAATTCCATCTCTAGAAGAAGTGCACATACAAAAAATATAATTAAAACTAGAATAATTCAATTTTAGAAATTATTTGTTATTGAAAAAATCTATCTGAACTATTATGTTTAAAATTTAATTTTTGACTCAATATCTGCTGCAGCCAAAAATAATTTCATTTACTGATGGGGGGCAACTGTCTTTACCAGAGCCATGCCATTCTCCTTGATGTTAAATGCCATGGCATTGCTTCCCTTATGATATCATGAAGACAACCATTGCAACAAGAAAGGGGAATAATCATAACTTTTTATTGCATATTTAGACTAAAATTAGATTATTATTCTGAGAATAATGACCCATTATTTATTATTTGAGTGTATTTTAATGTTTTTGGCTGTTTCAATAATGGTACATTTTGATGATGTCTCAACAAAATTGTTGCTCAAATTGCCCTAAGTAAAACTCCTAAGACATAGCCTGTAATGGACCTGTTTGATGCATAATAACTTGCAATGATGTAATGAAAATGATGTGAATATTTTCCAATATGTCAAATCAAACTGTGTTTCTGACTAAGCTAAGAAAAATGGTATTTTGCAAAAGCTCCAAGGCAAAATTGTATCTGGGTGTCTGATCTGTCATTCAGTATGAGGGTTTGATAATTCTGATTGCAGACAAAAAAGGTTGATGACAACTTCCATGGCCTCTCTTTCCTCATGAGATTATTAACACAGTCAATTATGTGTTTTACTAGGATTAAAGGAAAACATCCTCTATTCACCTTTGTTTAATGACAACATGACATGTCTTGTCAAAAATGAAAAATAAAACAAACAATAATAAAGTACCACAGCAATACTGAGGGCAGTTTCATCCAAAGTAACTTGTTATATGCTATGACTCAACATACATGATGCCTAATCAATTCTACATTGTTTTCAAGAACTAACTACTGATCAAGAATATTGAAGACCTAAGTATCATGTTTTGAATCATTTCAAACTTGGTACCAGCTGTTACTATGTGTTTTGATGCCTAAATTTGTAATTGAAAGATCAAAAATGTTTACAAACAATCCTCTTATTTCCAGTGTAAATATTATACTACTTTCATGGTTAGATAGTGGGGCTCATTTACCTCCAGATCGAAAATATAGAGTTGCCAATTGTTATCTCAGATATGTAGTAGATTTGTACCAAGTATTTTTTTTCAAATTACAACGAAAACTACCCAAAAATGTGCTTTTGCTATGGATCAAAAATAAATTTCTTTCAATGCCCACTGGTTTTGTAATGATTTGTCTACGATGTTTGAATGGTGTATTATTAGGAAGTTTAAATATCATGTGCCCAGCTAGGTTTGAAATGAATTGTCTAACATATTCGAATAGTGCAGTATCTGGAAGTTCACACATAGATATCGCAACAATCGTTGCCAAGAAAGATCATATTTTTCAGGGAGTTGCATTACATTTTTGAGTTGAAGGTAGTGCTTTCGCCATTTAATTCAATGTAATGTAAAGTTATTTACTTTGTGAAGTGTTTTGAAATGAGATTAGTCCGTAATATTCTCGACCATGAATCACGGCCAAATGATATTTTGATGATACTGTAATTGTTGAAAACTATAACACTTCAATATTAAAGATTTAACCCTGCCTCTGCAACCAATAAATCCAAAGTACTTTCTCTATTCTTCTTCATTAGTCCATCAAATTTTCTCCTGCATCTATCATTCCTATTGTGTGGCTTAATACTGTCACTATGATAGCGAGTGGAATGTTCAAAAGAATTCAAAGGATTCGAAGGACAATCTTCTTCGAGAATGTCCTTGTCATTATTCTTCGTATTAGTAGTAGTAGAAGGCGGTTCTTCACAGCCATCAAGAGCATAGTTCGAAATGGAAAATGACTTCTTCGGCAAGGCCATATCCATTTTTGGAAATTTAGTTGCGTAATCTCTCCGCAGTCCTTCCCATGCCTTTCTCCGGACGACTACTTTTTGGACCACTGACAACGTCTTAGAATCCGTTGTAAGGAACCGTTTGAAGAATGAAAGGCTGATTGTGACGTAGAATTAGCCCGGAAAAAGTCAGCTGAAGGACAGATGAATTATCTGGTCCATTGCTGCATGCAAGGAATCAATGATATACTCACGGAAGAAAAAACATCTCAGTGCCACACAACGCCACAACCTCACGAGTGCTCTTCCTCACAGCCGGTTCCAAGCTCTCGATCAAACCAATCACATCGTTCCTACCAAGATTTGCAATCTCAATTGATGACTCCGACTGATCTTTGCCACCCTTGAGTTTGCCGCTTTGATTGAATAAAATATCTCTTCCGCGAAGATCATTTGGAGAAGGGACACGGTGAGATACTCTAACGACACCATCTCGAATGATCCATAAGCAATCCACCCTATCGCCCTGCTGTATGACAGTGGAACCTTTTTCGAATTGTTTCTTCTTCATGGCATAAGCTACTTTGACTATTTGATCCATAGGCCAATGCCTGAACAATATTGACTTTCTTAGGGAATCAATCTTTTCTTTGGTATGGTGCTTTTCAGAGTGACGTGCAAACATTTCACTCATATAAACTTTTTCTGGAATTAGAAGAAGAACACATACATTCGAAGCTTCGAGTTCAATTTCTTGGGGGCTGTGGGAGGAATACGAATGGTGAGATTCGGACTTGACTCTAATCCTAGCTTCTCCGTGACTACCATCGGATATGACGCTTGCATTTCTTCTTGAATGGATGCCATTTTCATTGAAGGAAAGCTCCCCAAAAGACTGGAAATTTTGTGATCGAATGTGAAAAATAACAGCAAAACAGGATCATCGTGAATTATTCGGGACTTTGGCGTACCTCTCCAGGTGGAATTTGAGTAATGAATACTCCAAATTTGTCTCTTGAAAGTCCATCAGTAGTAGCTATGGAGGGTGTTGGGGAAGAATGTAGAGCGTAGATCGAGACGGCACCACGTATAACAGTGTAATGGGCTTAGATTCAAGTCAAAGACAGACGTTGCGTCAAGAATTATAATCCTGAAAGAGGTCATTGATGAAATATCAGAGTGAATTGTTCCCTCACCATCCGGTTCATCGCCTTGACGAAACACAATGTCACCATGAGAATATAATTTCACTTGGCATAAACGCGCAATCCGAATTCTGTTGTCTGTTGCTAATCCATCAAGCAGTTTCGGTGCTTTTCTTTCGACAAGTTCTAGGATTTCCTCAATCACTTCGTGGTTTCGATTCGAGGACGATGTTGCATTCACCAATCTTTCTGTTGCTTCATCGAGTATGATTGCATTTCCGCTTGTGAAGGAATGTTCGCTTCCGTTACTGCAATTGTTCCCTTCTCTGCCGATATTGTCATTCATTCTTTCAATCTATCAAATTCTCGGTTCCTCATTCTTAGGAATTGCTCCAATTCCAACGAGAAACTGGTGGATCCGAAACCTATCTCCAGAATGCATAGCCAGGAAGCAAAAACAAGCCTGTGCCCTACTTATTTGTCATTCGAAGCGGAAACTGCGGTGTGTTTTCAAACTCGTCCGATGATTGGTCATCCAGTAAGAAAATGCTGCAAAAGGAACCAAAGTTTTTCGACAAGTCATGGCATTATTGAAAACGGTGCGGAAATGCAGCTGCTTTGACAAAAATGGCAGAATTCTATGAAGTCGACCAACCGAATGGAGAATGGACCCGAGCCATTCTCACTCCTCAAAGCACAGTCAACGCGTTAATCTAGAGTCCAGAGTGTTGTAACAGCGACGGTTAGCGGATTGTTGAATAACAGTCTATCACTGTCGACACTGCTTTACCATTTTGGCGGATGGGCAGGGCGCTCCTGACTGCAAAAAAAATGATTTAGTGGGTGAGATCTGATGATGATGATCACGGTGTGAAAAAGGTTTTGAAGAAAAGTTGTAAGGATTCGGACCTGCTGTGATTTCCTTTTTCTGTAACTGTCATAACCTCTAAAAAATATAATAATTTTTCCCTTGAGGAGCGAAGGAATCAATTTTAAATTCACCTTGAAGATTGCATAAGAATTAGTAGTTAAGTTCGTGTGTAAAGAGACATTTATTTTTACTGAGCCAAATTATTTTCTCACTCTACTATAATATCATCAATCATTTCTTTTCTACAATTTAGTAGAGAGACAAGATACGACGAGCGGCAGTTGTATGCCAGCGAGCATAATATTCAAGCAGGTATCTCACCTTCCTTCTGAATCACATGGTACTATCATATGTACGATACCATGTGAAATGTTGTACAATGTTCATGTTGTTGAGCAGCAACCCTGCAGCGTATCGGCAAATAAGACACGACAGGGCCCACAACCCATCAAGAATGAAGACGAACACCATGAGAGAAACCACGGAACATCCGTGCCTACGGAGCCGCCTATTCATATCGACCATTATGTTATTTCATAACTGTTGTCTCACTACCGCTGATGCAACATCCCAGGTGGAGCATCCGCAATGCCGATTATTCCTTGCAGAGTCGACAATACCAAATGGTTCGTGCTCACACGGGATTTACAATTTAGTGCTTTTCTTTTTATTATGATTTACTTCGGCTAAGAGTGGATATTGCCGTTTTAAATTTTCATACCAATGCATACCACAGCGGGCTTGGGGATTTTCACCGGCATTGAACTCGAGGCCGGCGATGCCGTCGCCGAACCCGACATTGTCGTACCGCTCGCTGATTTTGAGTGGCACTCACTTCCAGATATGGATTTTGACTTTTTATGGTATGATTATTCATGGCAAGCGGGAGAGGTTGGTATGGATTTTGACATGGATGATGGGACAGCTTTGGTCATTGGAACTGGGTGCATGCCCAATTGTAATTTTGCGTTGATTAATGCACATGAAGGACAGGTGAGGTCAAAAATATTGTGTGTTTCAATGTCACTTTTTCTTGGGAAATTGCTTCATTTCTTTTGAATTTGTTTCGTACCTGTTTTAGCCGGATTATGACCATGCAGGCTTGCATCGCAGCCGCGATGGTGAGAAATGAAATCCTTTGCTTTGGTATGATTATGATTTTCTTCTTGTTAATTTGTTTGCCTCTCAATTTATGCAGTCGGCGTCGGAGGATTCACCGGTTATTACAACCAAAAAATGATTGCTGATCGTCACATTCCAGTGGGAGGAGAAATATTTGTTACCTACGGGGAGCATTGGTTCCTAACCCGAGAAGATACGTTGGCTCATGTTCCATTTGAAAGCTCATATAAACGGGTTGATATGTTCTTGAAAAAGATTCAGAGGTTGTTTGCGAAATACGAAACGGACACAAACTCTGATTTTATGAAAGATTTTTGGGAGGTAATTTCGTCGGTGCCCTATGAATCAAAATTTAGCAATGCACTTCCTCTGAGTTTTGAGGATATGAAATCTGCACTCTCCATCGGTTCCGCAGAAACCCGTCTCCCATACAGCGTCCGATCGCTTGAGTGGTTGAATGAAAATGGAAGATGTATGGACAACATTCGACCCGGGAACTCGACAATTACACAAGCTGGCAGAGGGGCGTTTGCATCTCGATTCATTCCCAAAGGAGGACTGGTTGCACCTGGCCCACTGTTGCATTTACAGAATCGAACATCAATCTACATGTACGAGATGAATCCCGAAAATGGGCAAAGGGACACAAGCCAATTTATTGGTATGCAACTCATCGTCAACTATTGTTTCGGCCACAGCGAATCCTCCCTTCTTCTCTGCCCCTATACATCGCCATCAGCGTACATCAATCACAACAGCCAATCCCCTAATGCGAAAATTGTTTGGGCAAAGGACGACACTCACAACCACAATCCGGACTGGCTTGATGAAGATGTTGAATTTCTGAAAAAGAAGAATTATATTGGTCTTTCTATCGACTTTATCGCACTTCGTGATATTCAACCCGGGGAAGAAGTATTTATAGACTACGGACCAGAGTGGGAAGTAGCCTGGAAAAAACACGTCGACGAATGGAATCCTCCGCAAGGATCCGAGAATTACATGCCTGCAGCAGAGGTTGCGAAAGATTCATCAGCGCCCCTTCGAACCGTGCATGAGCAGAAACATATGCCGTATCCAGAAAACATCATTTTTTATTGCCATTATGGATACATGCCCAGCCTCAAAGGAGGAGAATGGGAATGGGATGATGCATTTATTCATGAAAGTTGGTATCCATGCAAAATAACCCGACGAAAAATTATTTCGAATGAAATTGGACAAGAAGGCTACCTGTATGATGCCATGATGCTGACACAAGACGAAATGGATCTCGAAACGGGAATGTTTGTTCGATTTATGATTCCTCCAGGAGAGAAGCATGTTCTGAAAAATATTCCTCGTGGTGCAATAGAGGTGAAAGATAAATTTTATTCCAAGGATGAATACGTGTTGGAGAATTCATTTCGGCATGAGATGATGTTTCCGGATGATATCTTTCCCGATGCGTGGAAAAATCTTAAAAATCAATAATTTCTCAGGCTCCAGAACTAATGCATCATAAAATCGTTATTCACAGAACTTGAAAAATCATTATTTCCACTCGTATTTAGATAAAGCCCATGACTGTCCTTTCGCCATTACGGTTACTAAACAAATGAAAAGTTTTAAGCCCATACGCTCCAACATACTCCAACCTCTCCACCTCCTTCCTCGTAATCTCATCGAACCGTTCCTTGGCATGCCCAACATTACACTTGATCGTCAAAACAAATGCCATTCCTGGACAAAAAATACCTGCATTTTTGGCAAGGAGAAAAATATCTACCTGTTTGGTCAACTCGTGAACACACATATCCGACACCCAAATGGCAACCCCGTAATTGTCATCGCATTTTTGTCTCGGGGCTAATTTTTCGGCTATTTCGGGTATTGCTTCTGCTGCAGTCATTTTTAAATGATGAACACCAGATAAGGAAGATATCGACTCTGCCATTTCTCCTGGGTCGATGGAAAATATTTCTGTGCAAGCGGTTCTTTCCATGAGATATTTCGTCCATCCCCCGGGTGCAGAACCGCAATCGACTCCAATGATTTGAGTCTGTCTTGTTGATTTCCGCTTTGATCCAGCTGCCAATCTTGGAAACGGCCAATCGAAAGTTTTTTTACCACACGAAATGGTTTTTGTTGTCGAGGTGTGCGATTTATCATTCGGAGAAAGGGTATACCTCTCAAATGCCTCTTTCAACTTGAAATAAGCTCTACATACATCATCGCCCATTGAATCGTAGGGCGGTGGGAATGAAGGGGCTGATTCCGTCACCGGTGCCATCCCAACGAGAAATGATGAAATTTGTCCAAGTTTTCCATTGTCGTATTTCTTCGTAGAAGGTCTTCCGAGTTGAATGACGGATAGAGTGTGTGAATAATTGGATGGTCCAATATCCAATAAATCTTCTGGTATTGAATTTTTCTCCAGTTGATGATGTTAACACGCACTACATACATAAAACATTTAATTCACAACATGTAAAGCTGTTGTGTATAAGATTTGGGATTCACTTTAGTCAGTGTGTGTTAGATTGTCCCATGGCTGCACAAAATAAAGGTAAGTACCATTTGTTTTATGTCCAGCCAAATAATCCTCCAACAAAACACGCTAAAGAAATATTTTTCACTTTAAAATTCAATTTTAAAATGCATATACCATTTTCCCAATGTTGTTATTTGACAGGATCTGTTTCACTTTGGATGATTTTTGATGCTTGTGAGCATACATTTTGTGCAGGTTCAAGAGGCAATAGCAGACAAATATTCAAGGCTGGTAGCATTTTCTATGATTAAAATTACTTTGCTAGATTGTATCTGGAAATCAACAGAAGAATCAACCAAGATCAACCCAGTCAACAGCTGGTGTACTGCCTATCAAGCCTATCAAAATAAAAACACATAAACACAATCTTTAACATGAACCCCAATTATCAATCAAGCATCATCAGTGTTTGTCATAGATACAGGTAGGATTGAAAATTTAAAATTTCCATGTGATTGTTTGAGCGAATTTTCAACCAACAGCAGCAGTAAAATTGATTCAAACCAGTTGCCACACAAAATTCACAACCCAACAACCTAAAGACTAGGCATCAGTATTCTATGATGACTAAATATACTAAATTGGGTCTAGTACATCATCTCTAACATAAGGGAAACAGATTGGAGCTATCAGGGTCATTAGAATTAGTATTAGAACAATCATTATGAAAACATTGTGTACCTAATCAGATGATATAGTTGGTTGAGAGGTTAACAGACTCTGCTTCAACTGCATTTTTGTTGAATAGAAAGAGATCAAGTGTTTTGCTAATAGAGCCCAAAGGAGAGAATGAGGGATAGATAGCAAGAGAGATTGATAGAGAATGAAAAAGAGTTGGTGTACAGGAGATTGTTGTTGAATCCATCTTTTTTCAATCAAATCTGAGCCCTTACATGTCACAACAATGGTGGAATCTAGATTTTGGTATTGCTGTATTTGGTAATTATTCAGCACTTTATATCATATATTGGCTATAATCTGGAATTGAACTTAATTAAAACTTATGTGATTCCTCACCTATCACTGCTTTTCTCATTGTGTCTCAGTGAATAGGTGGTATCAAAAGTTCAAGTTATCAGTCTAAAACTATTCAGACTTTGTTTTATGTATTGGAGATAGTGGTCTGTCACTGTTGATGCAAATGAGACAAGATATGTAATGTAAACTTTCATGTGCTGGAGAGGTATGTGAATGGAGGCACTGTTTGATGATGTAAATTGATAAAAGCATCACAAGTTGTACACATTTATCAACATGCACATATTCACCTTGTTAGAGGTGTGGTAATTTTGGCTTCTTAAGAAATGAATTAATAGATCTTTCAAAGAAGAACCCAAAAATGCCTTGGAGAATTTTATGGCAGTTTATGCATTTTCTTGAATGCCTCTTCCTTGATTTTCACATTCCAATGAAGTTAACCATATCTTTGAGGATTGTTGACCAACAAGAAGTTTTGAAATGATGGATCTGTAGGACTTGGTTGACTTCAATTATTCTTCTTTCATACCTTTAATATATCTAAAAAACAAATGATGTTTCCAACAAAATTTGATTACATCTCTGTTTGAATGAATCCATTATTTGTGACATAAATATTTTACATATCATTGAAACACTCTCTTAAAGCAAAATTGGATGTTTGAACCACATTTTTCAAGAGATTGTATTCAAAACAAGAACCTCTAAGAATTCAAGAATCAATGCATTCAAACCATGTCACACCACTCTTGAAATCGCTTTGAATTAATCATAAAAAAGTTGGAAAATGTAATTTTAAATGGTCAAAATAATGCAGTGTTTGGTTACATCACAACAAGATGATTAATTTCAATCCTTGTTGATATTGACACATGACTTGTGTTTTTGAGCACCAAGAGAAGGAACTCTGACATCTTCATTTGCCGAAAACAAAATAGCATCAAATCATACTATGCAGTCATTTTAATAAGTGTAGAAGTTATTGGAGAAATAGTAATGGCAGGACTTGATCAGCAAGTTCAGATTTCATGGATGCACAATACACGTGATAGCGTATAGCAATCACTTTGCATTAATCATCATGAATTTGTTATTGGAAAAGTACTAACGATATGACACAATGAATTATTCTACTAATTCAATGTGACTTTAGTCATTTCCGTGATGTCCGGGAATGCACCAAGATATTTTTTATTGAAACAAATCTCATTCAATCTGTCAATGGCAACATCTCCCATGGACTTGGGTGTTAAACTGAAACTAATCAAATTGGGCCATTTCAGGCACAGAATTCATCTTGAATTCAATTGAATAAGATCATTTCTCCACTGGGGACCAAGTACACATTGTTGTGTCACACCTCCTTGTCCTCCTCGACTTGATCCATCAAGCAAAGGTGCATCTTATATTCCTTGAGCTTGAACTGAAACCCTTTGATCATATCATTCTGACCAATAATTAGGGAGCATCCGTTTTCAAACTGGCGGCCAATACTGCTGATGCTTTCCTTGCATTAAAGGATCCACTAATCTTTGGATAAAAGTAACCCTTTTGATTTTTAAATAGGAGTGCATCTTGTTGCCGTTGAAGTCATATCCCTACAACTTGCTGCATTTTGAATTGCCACCAATGGCAATAACTTGCCTTTCACATCTTCACAAGTTTGTCCATGATGACATCCTTTTAAATTTTCTTGAATCCTTCTTTGGTGCAACCATTACTGTCACTCTCTTTTGATTTCACCATTACTTCTGCTTTCACCTTTGCGTTCACATGCGCCTCCTCCTTGTTCAAAATCAATGCCGCACACAAAGGGAGGTTGGCCTGGTTTCAATTTAAGAGCTTCAACGCGGATTCATCCATCAAGAAGATTTTGGATGAGATCTTGGACTACTTGGTAGTTGATAGAATTGATGTAGTTGATGTTGTCTGGGTCTATGTCCTTGAATGGATTGAAGGGTGATTCGATGTGATTGGATCCCATGGTCAAAATGATGACTTGGGTATTTGGAGAAGACAAGTTTTTAGATAATAAGTAACTACAATACCATAATATATTTTTTTATTGGTTTATTGTCCAAAACTACTAGTTATTACCATGGTAGCAGAGAATTCTCTAACTATGTTTTCTCCTTTTTTTGTTTTACTCAACAACAACAATGGACAAT
>JALLPE010001296.1:0-12410 GCA_036940025.1 Conticribra weissflogii | reverse complement strand
TGCAGTGCATACTTATGTTGATCACGCATATTCACTTAACTTCAATATTCTTAGGAAGCATTATTAATACAATTTAAGGACTTTTTATTTTATTCTTACGTGTTTTCATTTTAATTAGTGATGTTGCCAATTACCAAGATGCTATGTGCCAACTATTGGCCTAGGTTATTTTGATTTCAAACTCATTGTATCATGACAATCCAAGAAATCCATGTATTACCCATGAGAATATGTGCTGCTGTTCCCAAGAAGATCTGACCTCTTCCATTGTCAAGCCTGAACATTTTAAGAATGACATCCTATGCTTCAAGTTAGCAGCTCATTTCAGTCCAATCTCTCTTGGAGAAGATACGATAGACATGATGACTAC
Source organism: Conticribra weissflogii (assembly GCA_036940025.1). Classification (NCBI taxonomy): domain Eukaryota; phylum Bacillariophyta; class Thalassiosirophyceae; order Thalassiosirales; family Thalassiosiraceae; genus Conticribra; species Conticribra weissflogii. The sequence continues at coordinate 12,040 of JALLPE010001296.1, read as the reverse complement.
ATAGAATATAGAATTTTCAGCCCAATAATGGATCTGTAAAATGCATCTAGTCTAACAACCACAGACAGGGTTGGTATATATCCAGTTGATCATGGCCTATGATGAAGTCCAACATTAGGACTAAGTATGTATTACCTTTTAGTGGTTAGAGATATCCTTGATGCAGAAGACATTGCTGCTCCAGAATCTTCCACATAAAAGAGAACATGTCATGGTGCTGTTAACAGCACTGTCTGCATCACTTAAACAAGAATGCTATTGCTGCCTTTGTCACCTACATGAAATTTCACCTGAGCAAACAAAATGGATCTAGAACTACGCTTGGGCAGAATAAATGAGTTCTTAAACAATTTAGCTGATAATAAATGTACAAAGATTACAAAAAATTTGACAAGGAAGATATAGATTCTTTTGTACTCAATATGATTTCACTTTTGTAGATGACATGATGTAACACAATTGATTGGTTCCCTTGCAATCCACTAGACTTCAGCAACATTGTTGGAAGTTGAGATCCATTTGACATTAGACACATCTGTCAAGAATAACAATCCCATAAAATTTAATAAGGTCATAAAAACTAAGAAAAAGCAAGAAAATTCTTAGGGTAAAGATAGCAGCAAATCTGATCACAGTCATTACTGTAAACATAAAAATGTAAGATACATGGTAGTTGTCACTGTCAAAAATGACACAAAAGATTCTATCAGGAATAAATGTAGATGATACCCTAGAGACAACTGAAAACCCCAAGAAAAATAGAGTAATTTCACTTATATCCTAGCCAAAAGGACAACAGGCTTACAAGCATCACAAAATAGCACATTCAATTCCCTATTCACTACAATAATTTTCTTTGTTGTTATTGCACCTAGAAGGATTCACATATTGAGCTATAGAACTAGATCTCAATATGGGATTATAACACGCACCACTTGATGAAGAAACTGTACTGCCATTGGCAAATAAAAGCTAAGCATTGATCCCTAAGGGACTTTCTGAGTCTCCATACATGTTTTGATGTTTCAAAGCACAAAGAATGCATAGATATTAATCAAGATAATATTCTACAACTTACTAGTGGCAACATTACTGATCATGTACAAGCAATAAATATGTGTATGAGTACACCTTAAAAACACTCCAAATTTGTGTTCTTCATTGTCTACTGCAAACAGTATTGAGTCTTAGGAAATCAACTCAGTAGACATAGTAGAACACTACTTAATACTAGTAATTACCCCCATAAAATTTTGCACCATACAATAATTCCAGGCATGGTACAATATTGTTGTGATGTGTGGAAAAAACATAGCAAAATGATGGACCTGTTACAAAATTAATGGGATTCACAGGGATGCTATAGCCCTGATATGCAAACCAAATGTTTGAAATCAGAAGAGTGAACACAATACTACCTGTATGAAAGGAGACAAACTGAGATTATGTCATGTCATGCCTGTTTAACCAGAATTTAGAAAAGTCTTAGACATATATACTAATCAATGTCAGTACAAAATTGGAAGGGTAATAGTTTAGCATAACTGCCCTAATGCCAATATAACTAACTTGAGCTATATAGCAAAGTAGCCCTGCTTTGCATGTACATAAAACACAAATGGTTTGTGTCTGATCTCGTCAGGACTATACTACTAAGTATGATGCACATATGTTGGCAGACTCAATTCAAGACCAACATTTATTGATCTATTCATGATGATAGAGGGTTTGATTGAGGTTCATTAGACGTTATCTAATACAATCAACAAGCCAAAAATCCAAGGTCAAAAACTAAGAAACATCAAAATTATTCTCAAGGTAAGAATATCAGAAAAATTACTCACTCTAAGTACTGTAGATACTTTGAGGCACAAGTTACTTGCTACTTTATGGTACATGACACTAAGTACTGCAAATAGTATAAAGCAGAAGTCTGATTCAAGTAAATCAACTAAATTAATTCTATATCTGAACAGACTAATAGGACTGATACACTTGCATTTAAACTTAATCATGGCCTTATTAGGAACCATGGGCACTCCAAATAGGTACCTCTACTGATTTTGTTATTGTCTAACGCAAATTTTGTTTTGATACAATCATCATAATAAACATTCTGAAGACAAGCTTAAATCATAAAAGAAAACTTGTTCCTCTAGTAATATAATCTTGATTTTCTCTATTACTAAAGCATTAAGCATTGAATAAGAATACTAAAAAACATGAGTAGTATTGGAATGTGCTAGTGATAGAGATGGTGATAAAATATTCAAAGACAAACCTCTACATAACCACCTAACTACTAAGTGCAAACACAATTTAACTGTATGGTGTACTATTACCGGTATATTCAATACTACACATATAGACCATATAGATTGTATTATTAGTAAACAATACTGTTGTTGTAGTGACTCTGTGATCTGATGTATATGAAGCATAAACTAATGCTAATTAACCATACAATACATTGTTAGTAGGCCAACAACAAATTGGACCTTTATACTATGTATTTGAACATCATTCAGTTAAGTGGGATGGTGCAAATCCGTCAATAACGCTAAAAGCAGATTCGATATGTTTATTTTCAATAAAACTTTACTTCTTATAATAAATTCAATAAGTAGAACTAAATCTATGCAACTCATACAAGAAATACATGACATGAATAGTATAAAAAGACTGACTTGCACTATGCAGTTGTATGCACTAACTAATTGCAGCATAACAGCATTTACTAAATCTTACTGAGTGTGAGAAAGTGTTTCACAGCATGTCATATCTAAGGGATCAATGTTCAAGAAGAAGATATATTAAATAGATTGTATGAATCATGAAAGAACACAAATCATGGTAGAAAATAGTGAAGCCCTATTTTCTGCCCCTAATCAAGCAATATTGATCAATACAATTCATTACTGATTTTCAGAATATACTCTCACAAAAGACCTATATCCTACCAAAGTTTCTGAACCACTACTGAACATGAAGGGAATCACACACGCTCAAGAGCATACGACTATAATAACTTTATGATCAACCCCATAAAAACATTATATCTAATGATATTCTTGTATCACAGTAAAATATACTTCCCCCACCATAGAACCTTTTAGATACAGAAAACTCATGTTGCCAGCTTTACAACATATAACCTCAGGATAGTTATTGACTGCCACATAAACTGTTGCAATGGTTTTTTAGGGTTGTTTGGTTGATTTTGATCTTTCCTTTGGCATTGGACAATAGTGAAAAGATGAAATATAAGATGCCACCAATCTACCAAGATGAACAATTGGTCAATTCAATTTTTTTGTAAAGTGGTTGATTAGATTATTTTCAGTAGATTAGATATATCAGATTTGTACTTGTGATTTTTAGTGCATTTTCATTGATGCATGACAATTTATAACTTCCCCATTGGTGAAGAGTTACAGAAAGTGTATATTATTGTAATGTGAAGGGGAAAGTAAGGCTACTATGGTGCCCTATGGGACTTACTAGTCCTCTAGATATGTTACCAGAGAGAATTTCTGATCACAACAAACATATACATCTTTATTAAGATATTTCCTAGTACCACTTATTTATCTTTACTAAATGCGTGCAAATTTGAGTTTGGGTACAAGTGCATAGAAAAGGAGAGGTCAAAATTGTGAGTGTACTATTGTTAACATAACTGTTCAATGATAAAACTACATTAGATATAGTACATTACCTCTACAAAATATAATCCATACAAGCAACTAGTGCCCCTAAGAATGAGTACATCTTACAGTAATTCTTGGCATGATACAATAATACCATGATTTTTTAGAAATACATTCCAAAGTACTAATAACTCTTACAGACTCAGTAGGAGAGGGGACCACTAAAGCCCATGAGTACAAGATTACATCATAACAAGCAAAGAAGCCATATTGCATGTGATAAAATTGAATTATTGATTGCACCTGAAGATATGCTTGGTTACCCAGATTTTAACAAATGCCAAAATGCATACAGATGCTATTAAGCATCAACCAGAAGTGATAATAGTTCAGCACACCTGCCCTTGTGCTATTTCCAGTAGTAATCTGTCTGGTTTACAAACAAGGTGGACTATTATTGAACTTAAACACTTAGTGTAATAGAAACACTTGAAGAGTTCACAAATATATTATTCCATCAGTGTAAAAAGATTTGTTAAGACTGTAAGACTACATTGCCCAATGTTAAGGCAATGCATTAGATAGAGTTCTGTAGCGGCATTTTATATCAATGCCCCCTGGAACTTGTGGAACAGAAACATAGGATCTTAATTTATGCTAATTTTAAATGCACAAAATGTGTTTTCCCAGCAAAAAATAATAGATATTATTTCATTACAGAATTCTATAGTATTTATTGTATGATTAAATAGCACTAAAACATCACACAAATAAAATTTAGCGCCAAAATCATACAGTTTCCTGAAAAATAGCAACACAAACTTAAGAATGAAGATTGTTTCCTAAAACATGTATCAGTAGTTATTATCAGTGTAATATTACATTGAAGCTGTGGAAAGAAAATTTGATTTGACTAAATCCCTTGAAAGAGTTTCTTTTATGGCACTATGACTGCTTACAACACCCCAGTAATACTAGACTTGAGGAAACCCTTAGAGTGGTTTTATTTTGAATGGGATGCAAATATCTATACATAAAACGGTACCTGAATGTAAGTTATCCCTGACTTGTGAGTTAAAAGGATGAAAAGTATTTCATTGTCAAGAACTCTGTCCTAAATTTCTTGGTCCAGACATGACCAAGGGCAGTGACAACAACAGCCCTGAATTCATGTGTGTCATAATGTGGAACACATCTATATTTCAGACTCATCTCCAAGAAAAAAGTGGTAAGAGATTTTTGAAACAATTTTTTAGGAGAAGTTCCCAAGTAATAAATTCATGCTGCTTTAGCAGATACCTAAAGCTATGAAAATTATTTGTAGATAATGTTAGTGAGCTCTAACTGCACCATGCTTTGCTTTGAAAAACACATTCAAGAAGACCTCTCAGCAAAAATCTGCAAGTAAAAATCATAATTGAATTAGTAAGTTGTGTGTTAGAGAATCTGATATGTACTATTGGAGTTGAAGAAGGTTACCTTCCTCACCCAGACACTATCAAGGAATTTGTTACTAATGCCTGTGCACTGTTTACAGCACCTATCACTCAGTGCATTGTTCCACACATGTTGGGGCAGTATTCCAGAGGAACATGCTTTGTCATATAACTTACATTGCATGATGGAATAAAGTTGAATGGGTCAGAGAATAGCAAAAACTATGCATTTTATGTGTAATACAAGACATGCACGATCATGACTATTGTATTGGAGGCAAGTACTGGTTATAGTTGAATACAAAGGTGAGCCTAAGTTTGAAGGGCTGTCCCCATAGTACAAGTACATTCAAATGGTACTCTATAGAGAATTGAAATATTTTGTCTGCATGTATAAACTAAAGGAGTCTTACTCTGTAATATGAAGGGATGGAGTAAGATTGGGAAATCGAAAATGAAATTCTAAAAATATTAGTTCCTATATCCCAGTAGAATGAAAGCCTGTATACAGACACCAGCTGTGACCTAGTACCCATGCCCTTTTTACCACAGTCTTCTTTGGACAACTGTGGCATTTTACCATACAATCTTTGCAGCATGTACCTACTGTTTTTAGTAGCGCTTTTTCAGGCATGTTGAAGAAGATTAACATGATTTGAAAACTGACAAAATGGAAAACTAAGCAACTGCAGTGAGAAACACATTAGATCAACACATCATATCTACTGTAACTTTGACCCAGACCCATCAAATGTGATGTACATGACAACTGCTACAAAAGCTCCTAAGTAACTTTGGACTAAAATTGTATATCAATGACTTACATGATTGCAGTTTGTGACTGTAATGATACTCCATTTTGATCATATGTCTTCTTTTTTGCTGTAGTAGTATTTGTATCCCACATTTAACTTCTGCCTCTTTTTGTGGTCAATAGTAGTTCAAGAATATCTATCTCCTTCCAGGGAACCAAAAAAACAACAGTTCTCTTTTTGTTATTCATCGTATGTGGACCAGATAATTTTGCATTTACATACTTAGGGATAAATTAGTCTGGTGCTGAGCACACCATTTTCCTCATCAACAACTAGTGATAGAATTGGGAAATTCACCTTCTATTTTGTATTACCCAGTATTACATATTTTATGTTAAGGATATCTATCACTTAGTTTTACCCTGCAACAAGCATCATTGTCATCAACAGTATCTGAAGAGTTGTAATAGCAACAACTCCACTGAAGCTACCAGGCAACATAGTGATGGTTTTTACCAAAAACTTTAAAAAATAATTCAACATGTTACAATTAAGTATCTTGTTGGTTTTGATTACCAACCATGTTTAAAACTAAGATATTGTATGGCAGTGTGCTTGCATAAAATTGTGTTTTCTATTTTGTTGATTGTTGTGCATCATGCAAGAAGAAACAAAGCCAAATTTTTTATGCAGTTGGGGGGAGTGAACTTAGCAATGTATAATTGAGTTGTTTATTTTGTTTCTGACATGATTGTAGGGGTGGGGAACACCATTTTTGGATCAAATAGAGGTTGTGCCTTTTATGCATCAACGTCATATGTTTTGTGTCATGAGCAGAACTGAATCATGTTATTCAATGAGGGATGAGGTTCGAAACTGTGATTGGAGGCTTATACAAAACAGCTTCATCTAGAATACATGCAATGAAGCAAGGTGGGCTACGTTTATGCTCTGCTTGTCCATTCTCCACTGCCACCTTGATGGCATGTCTAAACTGATGGAAGAGGACTATAGTTTTACCCTTTCTTCAATCTGAGGAAAGCAGTGGAGATGGGTCAGACCTTTAGCAAAGGTAGAGTTGAATTTGAGGGTTGTTTAGTAGTATTAGAAAGGTCTTTGTAATGTTACCAAACATACCAACCACCAGTGCCAAAAAATGCGGGAAACAACCTGGACAAGTTCTATTCAACAAATGACATGTGTCAGACTAAGACATTTGATTCACTGCCTCGTGACAAAATTTCTTATCAAGATTTCAGAACCCTAAATTTCTTGTCAAACTGGAGCACAACTTCTTGCACATCACATTTAGCTAACTCAGCATATTGTAGTAAAGGCCTAAGTGGGGATTCTGTCCCACTATTGCTCATAGCTGAAGCAGAGGGGATGTTTCAGGCATGGATATCTTGCACAATAGCAAATGGAGACTGTTTGTATACTTAGAATGAGAAATTATTGAGTGATGAAAGTGTCCAGGACTCTTTTGATGAGGAAATTTCTAGACTTACTAACTGCATGAAAGCCACCCAGACTCATGATCAGCAAAAAGTCCCTGATGGTGTTTTTGAAAATGGCAGTGTCTTCTTTAGGGAAGTGGTCCCACTATTGCATTCATAACATATTTGACAAGCTGCTAGTCTAAATTTATAATGAATCCATCCAATAGAGGAGCCATTATGTGGCATGGTTGGTTATGGTAAGTAGTAAAGCAGGTATGGAATGTCCCTTCTTCAATATATCTGATGTAATTAGGTTATGAAGGAGCAACAGATGTCCCCTCTAAACTCCATATGCACTAAGGTACTCAATGGATTGCATTGCTTCAAGGGAAAACCAATGTGCTACAGAATTACATCTCAAATATGTTGTGTTTGTAAAAGTCTCATTAGAATATTATAAATTGGTGACTTTATCAACTTTGACGACTGAATGACACACTAAAGTTATGACCACACCAACTTTTTCTAGCTTGTCAACATGTGAAATTTTTTTTGAGAAATTGAATAGGATAAGGAAGTGTCGCCAAAAAGAAATCCTTTAGAGATAGTGATGGAAACCTAGGTGTAGCATCATTGTACTGTTTTCTTGGTGTTCATTTAGACTGCCACACTTTTTCATCCAAATACATATGAAATTTATTTTGGTATTAAGGTTTGTAGAATAGATATCCTCACCATCTTCAATACATTTGGTTGTAAGCTAAAGAATCCAACTGCACTACTGCTTTTGGCTGAACTGAATGCTGCAACCGAATGCTAGCCTATGCAATATTTCTACTATGTCTACATCTCTATGGTGTACATGTGGGGATACATTGTTGCAATGGAAATATTGTATGAAGTATTCCTCATGGGCATTTTGTATTTATTAATCTATTATTGTAGATTTTGTCATGAGAAAGTCTTCTTTTGATACTAATCAGTTGTGAGTACAATTCATTTTCCACATGGCTCCTTAAGAAAATGGTATTTAATTCATTTAGGTAGTGTGTTGAAAATTATAGAATAATGTTTATTTATCTCTACAATTTGATTGTTCCTGTTACAAAAGTAGTTTTTTATTTGGTTGAACTGTAAAAGGTTCCCAAAGAACTTCTGATTCAAATGAGTTTGAATGTGGAAAAACATGTTTTACTGCAAATGCTTTTTTGGTAAATTTTGCTACAAGAAAGGGATGCTTTGCTTTGTTTTTTGTTTTTATCAGGGTGAAAAAAACTCTGGCATCATTTTTAAGGACAAAATCTTTCAGCAAAAACAATTTGTTGCAATTTCTATTCAGTAGTTGTTGTAGGTCTAGCAATATTTTACTAAATAATCTACTGGTGAGATGACAGGATTGATCCAAAAAAGTTCATTGTCATCTTTTTTGGCCACATTAATCCATGAGCTTGAGTACTTTTGCCACCACTCTTATGTTTTCTTCAATGTAGCAAGTAAGAAATGGGTGGCAAACATTGCCCAAGTATAATAAAATATAACACAATGCATTCTTTATTGCCAATCAAAATCACAAAGATGACAAGGCATTTTTGCTCATGTGGAAATTGATAAATAATAATTTTTATGCAGCCAACAGTTTTGAGAGAGAAAGGTACTGGAGCTACATTTGTGGAACTGTGGGCACATTCCACTATGAACAAAAATATGGCAGTCTCATCAATATAAACGTACCTACTACCAAATTTGATGTGAACATCTTTTCCATTTTCCTGCAACATTTTTCAGGATAGTGTTATCTACTTGGAGAATTTTTTGCACATCATCCAATGTCGTCTTTTTATTTTTTGCCGTTGTGATGACGTCACCAATTTGTCATTCGAAACTGTTTCATTCGTATTGAAATCTACAAATTCCGTGCTGTTCATTCTTACTGAAGCTTTGGAGTATTACGAAAATCATACGAAAGTGGCCACGTGTATTTAAGTATCGAAACTCCAAACTCTTCGAGCGAAAGCCAGCGAACGCGGAAGAAGAAGGAAAAGAACACTGAGATTTACCGGCAGTGCTTTTCTACGATGCGCACGTTGTGATAGCAATTTTGTCCCCCGCCTCTGCCCGATTTGACCCCATAAAAAGAGGATTATACTCACCAAAGGGAACGAACAAGACGGGATTCTGTCCCTTAAAAGTGACTCCATCATGCCGGATCTAATCGGGTGAGTCCAAGTTAATATTATGTTGGATGCACATCATGATGAGACATACCACACACATCACATAAAAATATATTATGTGCCGCGATAGAGTTTGCAAGGGCATTGTGACGAATGTGAAGGCGAATAGATTGTCCAAAGAAGTGGTTCTCTTGATGTCACTAATCTGTTACCATCGACATTCGTTGCATGATATCGCATCTAATCTAATAAATATATTGCCTTTTTATTTATGTGAATTTACATTCCTACAATTGATATTTTTCTTCTTTCCTAGTGATTTCTACTTTCACCTTGTAGACGGCGACTTCGTCTCGAAGGACCTGACATCTTCAACTAGACTTCTGACCACGAAGAATGTCCCGACAGTTATTCATTTTTACGATGGCGGCTGAGGCGGGTGCCGCCCCTGCGCGCAACAAATGGATCTGTGGGCATCGATGTATGGACGTCAATGCCAGTTTCTCATGTGTTGCGTTGATAACGTAGGGGTGGCTATTGCGTTTGGAAGGATGTTTGGTCTGCAAAACGTTGTCAATTCCTTTATCCCGTCCAGGGGCTACATGCCCGTGGGGTGAGTGTGGAGTGTGGAAATTAGTAGTCTACGGTTTATAATATCCGCTGTGCTATACCGGTATCCGTTATCTATCATGCGTGGTCTCACACTCGTTCCATGTTTCTATTCTCATCATGAATAGATTTGGCCAGTTGGGTTGCTCTGGTTTCGTCATTTCCGACAAAGACGGTTGTTTCGTCAGTCGAAAAACCAAAGCTTACCTCCAGTACGGCGAGGCTGCGTTTTCGGATGTGGAGGATTTACTTTACAAGCACTTCGGCATTCGGCCGTTATCAAATACCTCATCAGGCGAAATGAGGGAAGAAGACGTACTCAGTCCCAACTGGACCTTGCCTTTGGTCGGCATCAAGAGTATGGACGACGAGCATGAGAATTGTGAACAAGCTCTAGCTCTGCTACTCAAGATGCCTAACATCGAGACACTCACCAAGACGCTAGAAGTACTGACGGAACATTTCCAGCATGAAGAAGCGCTCATGAGAGCAAGCGGATTTGGCAGTCCTGGCGAATCATTCTCTCCCTACGCCAATCATGTCAATGATCATGAGCGCATCCTTGACCTTGGTTATGCCGAGCTGGCCAAACTATCCAAGAAGGCTGATCGAAGCAAAGAAGCGTTCGAGAGTTTGACATGCGCATATACCCGAGAAGACGGGAAACCATCGTCCTGACATACGCCAGCAACAGATTATGTTGTTGACAAGTCTGTTGCTGAGAAGATCGTGTGCGAGTTCAGGTTACACGCAACAAGGTTTGATGTGTTGTATGAAGGCCGTATCGCTGACGACGGCAAGTAGTTCATCAGGGATCATAACAGATCCGACAAGCAGAATGATAATCCTTTGGGACATATTTCACATTTGCATCCGTCGTGGGGTTTGACATTGCCTTTTAGGAGTTTACTTTAAATTGCGCGCGATGACGTTAGTGTTGAGGTGATAAAATTCTAGCAGAATGATAATGCAACTACCACTGGTATTGCACTTGACATTGCCGGAATTCATTTCTGGTCCCCATTCACCACTGTGTAAGGCGTCGAAGGAATTTACTTTCGGGGGCGTGCGATGCTGTTCGTGTTGAGGTGATAGAAATCTAGCAGAATGATAATGCAACTTACCACTGGTATTGCACTTGACATTGCTGGAATTCATTTCTGGTCCCCATTCACTACTGTTGTAAGGCGTTGAAGGAATTTACTTTCGGGGGAGTGCGATGATGTTCGTGTTGAGGTGATAGAAATCTAGCAGAACGATAATGCAACTTACCCCTGGCATTGCACTTGACATTGCTGGAATTCTTTTCATATCTCCATTCACTATTATTTTGACTATGCCTGATTGGGTCTCAAGGTTTTTTTCCTTCCTCTACTTCTGTACATCACAGCTATAAACCCTTGTTCTATTGATCTCTATGGTGTGTTAGCAGCTAAATTAGAGTAATCACTCAATTACATTGGATTGGTAGATAATTTTTAAAATTGAGCATTACATGTTGTTAAAACAACCTCCTTGGTCGGTTTTTTATCTTGTTGCTTACAGTACACAGTACGTACCACCCTTCTCATGCATCCTCTTTCCTATCTCTTCCAACACACTCCTGGAATGACGTTGTGGACCTGCTGTAGAATAGGTACTTTTCAACCGACGTTAATATTATTTTTCAACTACTAAAAATGTCTAAAAAATTTTATTACATTTAACGTTTTCTACCATGTGTTATCATAGATAGTACCTTTCGACGAATGCATGATTGAAAAACTACAGTCAAGATGACTGATGAATGTCATAACTACTCATTTTGGTACCAAATTCATACGTCATTTCTACGGCACGTCCTTATTTGGTATGTAATAACCATTTTATTTTTTGTAATATTTTTTCAACAAAGGTTTACCATACTGTTGAGAAGAAATAATGTTTTTTAAACCAGGCCCGTCACGCACTCCCAAGATACTACAAAAGTTCTCAAGT
>JALLPE010001295.1:0-12412 GCA_036940025.1 Conticribra weissflogii | reverse complement strand
TGTTTAAGATAGTAAGTGCTTGATTTTCACCACAATAAACGATAGGTAACTAGAAAGTAGTAAATACAATGGAATCAAAACAAATCCTTTTTATTTCATACATTACTATGACTTAGCCTCGTAATTTTGATTTCATTGTCACTCTTGTTTTGTTGGGATAGTTGTTTCCAGTAGTAGCTTTGGTCGGATCTCATCGTTGTTGCGAAAGGCTTGTCTTGCTTGTTTGTGTCGTGATATATAAAAGTTGTTGTGGACGTGACTGAGAAAATTTTCTCGAACGAGGCTGTCATCTGTGGGAATTAGTAGTAGATCTTGTATGACATTACTTCTATGAAAAAAATAATATCTTCGATGATAGCATTGGCAAAAACGTGCAAATTTCTGTTTCTTGTTCAAGACATGATGATTGAATTTCATGTTGTGTACATATATATTTTGATCGTCATTGTTCGTTTCTGTTCTTTGGCATTCGTCAGGAGCAGAACGTAGCTTCGCTGAATCGATACATACTATAGTAGGTACAATGCCGCAATAATGTATCGTGCGAAGAAACCCAAGTATTGTACCATGGATTTTCTTCGTTCCTCATTCCGAGTCGAGAACACGTACTTTTTAATCCACTGCATCCATATTATTATTATAGTATAAAGACGTAAAGAATTGATTGGAATACGTAATAATTGACTCAGAATGGGAACACGACACATAAACTATGAAATATTATTTCTTAGACAGAAACCGATCGCAGCCATGATGACGTTCGTCGTGCCAGTCGCCTTGGCATCGATAACGATCTTGCCACGGAGTCACGGCGAAAAGCCGCCCTTCCCAACGATCCCAACGACGATCCATCCCGCTCTCGGCAAACGTCACCGGTCGTCGGCGTTTGCTTCGCCTCCCATCGCCAACGATGGCCTTCGTCCTCATTGTTTCCCCGAGGACCGTGCACGTCCGACGACGGCTTCCGCTCCATCCTCCGCTGGAAAATTGAATTTCGATTGCTCGTCATTCGCGAGACGATCCGCGCTGTATGGAAGCGGAAGCGGCAGTGGAAGTAAAAGTGGCAGCGAGAACGATGAAAATGACCATGAAAACGAAATCGGAAACGGAGGTTATTTCTACGACGACTTCTCGGAGCCCATCGGAGATGCAACTCCAAGCGAGGAACCATTGCAATCTGCAAGCGAGGTCGACGCATTGCCCGATTTCGACTTCGACGACTCACAAGAATCCTCCTCGCCGCCTCTCTCTCAACCCCCCTCCCGCGACGAACTCGTCCCCCTCCCCCTCCCCCAACTCTCCCCCCGAGACGACCTCGCCGGATCCACCGTCCGCCAATTCTCCCTGGGCCCCGACCTCCTCCTCTCGGACTACGCCGGATCCCTGGGATTCGACCGAGTCACCGACTGGCAGTATTACTCGACGGATCCCTCTTCCGGGGAGCGAACCCCGGTGGCGCCTCGGCCCATGGACCCCACGCAACCCACCCGGACCAGGTCGTCCAGCGGGTCGGTCGTCCGGGTCTTTCGGGGGGAGATGGCGGGGTCGTGGCGGGCGAGGGTTCGTTCGCGGGGGTTGGATTCCCGAGTGTGCTTGAAGGAGTATTCGGGGGACGAGGCGCGGAGGTTGGCGAGGAACGAGCGGAGGGGGTTGGGCCGGTTGCAGTCGAGGTGGTTGAAATCGTGTTTGGAAGGCGGGGGCAAGCGGGACTGGTTGGATCTGTTGGACGGGATGGAAGGGGGGGAATGGATTCGAGCGGCGCAGCGGAGGTACGTGGACGGCTTGACGGGCGCGCCGACGAAACAGGACGACGACCATTTGGCGTCGTTGTTGGATCTCGTGCTCGCGAAACGGGCACCCTTCGCGGTTCTCTTGGGCGAGATGAATCTGAACGATTACTACGACGACCCGGACGTCGATCCGAACGAATGGTACAAATCTTTGGGTGTCAAGCCTCCCCGACCGGGGAGCGTGTGGCTCGCCTTCGATTATCACGGGCTGTCGACGGCGGCATCCTACGCCGTTCCCGCCATTATTCAAAGGTCGAAGCTGCCCCCGAAGAGGGGGCCTTTCGGGGGCATCGTCGAGCCGCCGCCCTTGCCGGCATTCAAAGATAGAGCGCGGTACATGGTGCAAGGCGTGCTCAGGGGAATGGTGAATGCGGTGGCGTCGGCACACGAAGCGGGCATGGTCCATCGCAGTATTGGAACCAACAGCTTCGTCTTGACTTCGATCGGACAGGATAAACGCGAAGCCGTTTCGCCCTACGCGGTTTCCGTGGAGAGGCTGCGCGTCATCCTCTCCGATTGGGGTTTCAGCGCCACGGTGGAAGAGGCGATTCGCGAAAACGAATTTGCTCAGCGTGCGAGAATCTTCGATATCCCGGCGGCCACCTCCTATCCCGGTGATAAATTCCCTTCCGATCGGATGGAACATCATGCGGCTGCGGAATTCGCCATGGCGGAAGATCTCCACGCGTTGGGGTTCGTTTTCCTGACGATGCTCTTCGCCACGCTTGCGGAGCCGGCCACTCTGTCGGCACGGATGCCGCCCTCTGATGATGATACGTGGCAACGACTCTTCTCGGAAATATTTGAAAAAGACATGACGGAATTCCGAGATTATTGTTCGAACGAGGAGGTGTGGAACTCGGTCGTCGAATTGTTGGATAGAGAGGATGGTGCAGGATGGGATTTATTGGCCGATTTGTTATTGGCGAGAGAGAGGGTGAGCCAAAAATGGAAGGATGGGAACTTCGGTGATCCTGGGGAATCGGCAAGCGGCGATCAAGATGTATTGGCGAGGAAATTGCTTTCCAAAACCTTTTTCACTATGAAAATAACCTAACAAGCACGACGTAAGAATTATCTTCTACTAGATTATGACGCCAAATCATAACATGTTCCTATAGATGTTGTCTCTGATTAATCCATGGCTGACACAATACTCATAAAATAATATGACGTAGTATCGTCGATTATTACCTCAAACTATCCTCCAAACTCTCCCCCAAAAGCTCCTCTCCCTGTCTCACACACTCTTTGGCCATACCGGCAATTTCTTCGTCTCCGTCCTCCAACAGTTCCGAGAGGATGGGCAAGCATTCCGGAAGCAACACCATATATTCCTCACCAATCGTTTCGATGATCGCAAGAAGGCAGCTGATCCCAGCTTTGCGTACCTCGGAACGTTTATGACCACATGCTTCCAAAACGGCAAAGTTCAACGGCTTCCAGAGCTGTTCGTTTCCAGCCGCTGCAGCCAATGATGTCAAACATCCTGCTACGTTGCCGTGTTCCAATGTTCCCACCCCTTGGATAATCTGTTGAAATTTGCTACAAGATTGTTTCTCTTGCGAAGGGAGGTCACTTTTGACAACCATGTTGGATGGTACATGTGACAATAGAAGTTTCCCAAGGTGGCTCAAGATCATGTTGTATCGCTGGGTATCATCTCCTCTGGTCCAATTTCCACCTTCGTGGGCGTCAGCCTTCAGAGCCGATTCCAAACACAGCAAGAGAGGTTGCAATGATCGCAATTGATCGAGATCGTCATCCCCACCTCCAGATTCGTCCAATCTGAGCCGTTTCGAGCCGAGTTTGGCCTTCGACCCTTTACACAAGATTGAGACAGCAATTTCCTGGGTAGTTCGTCCATTTTTGATGTTATCGATGAGGAGGCATCGTGAGATATGTGTGTGACAATCCAATCAACAACAGTGCACTTTACAAAAAAAAATACTCACCAATTCATCAATGACATCGGTGATAACACTAGTCAAACATGGAAGAAAGATGCCACGTAAGAATTTACTCAATTCCGCGGAGAGATTCCAGAAGGCGAAACGTCGAACGCATGACGATGATGAGCTGTCTTTATCGTTTTTGATATCCCCTCTCCATTCGCGAAGCCTCGCGTACAAAGGACGTAGCTGTGCTTCGGATAGTTTCATCACCAGTGCCAAAAGACATTTGTTGGCGTTGGAGAGTAGTTCTTCACGATCGTCGGCGTCGTTTCCCTCGTAGGCGTACGAAGCTACCAACCCATTGAAGATTTTAGCGACAACAGGGGTCAGCTCCGACCGTTGCGAGGATTCTACGGCTGTTTTCATTACCTGCAAAATTGCGGATGCTTCCTCCCAGCTCGAACCTTCCTCGTTTTGAGACAGGCTTCTCCCCAAAGCTTGACTGAGAGCAGGAATTAGTTGCCGAATGGGAGTGAGAGTTGCCAATGTTTTACTAACTTGCTCTGTTGCAGCTCTTACAGAGTTTTCTCCATCTGCAGCTCCACGGTGCAGTGCTTTTGATGGCAAAGCATTCTTGGAAAATAGCAACGGGAGATAAGGGAACAAGAACTGAGGTAGAGTTTCAGCCACTGCTGACAGGGTTCTTAGAATGGACAATTGCAAGAATTTTCCAGTTGTCCCAGCTTCATCGGTGGTGTTATCAATCAATTTGTTGATCGATGTAAGCGCCGCTAAAAGAGGCTTCATGATAGAAGGTAGGAGTGGTATGCAACGTGCTTTCAGGATTGTCACAAGCCTGTAAATGCAGAGGGCGGAGCTGCTCAACAGCTGACATTCTACTTCTCCAACATCATGGGATGAATTGCTGTTCCTGTCTGAGGTCGATTTTATCCAAGACGAAGCACTCTCTTCCAGCAGGCGGGTGACAGATGTTAGGGCTGGAATAAATACATCGGCAGCTTTCTTTACCAGTTTGCTGTCATCTTTAGTTGGGTATAAGGATCTTCCGAAACTCTCTATTGCTATGAGGGCTCCCTGTTTCATGACGATGGCGCGTCGGTATGAAACCAAAGATTCTTCGTCAGTAATTTCAGGGCGTGGGACACTAACTTGCGATACGAGTTCAGGAACTGCTTCGAGGAATAACATGGCTTCCGGAGAGTCGGCATCGACTTCAGCCACTCTTGCGGACAGCAATCGAATTGTCTTCTTTCTTATGTAATCATCGACAGAGTCATCAGAAAGCGTGGATGAAACAGTTGCAAGGAAGTGCGGCACTGGCAAAATATTTTGAAGATTCTCCAAGCAGGCACTGGTTGCCGTAGTCGCTGCCAGCCAAAATCTCTTTTCAATATCCTCGAGAGTGTCATCGGCGATTAGTTTGGAATGTGCTCTTAGTGCATTCACGTGAGTTTGCATTAATTTCTGCCAGAGGCAAAGACATAAATCCACATCATTGCCTTGACTCTTCCTTACAAATTTCTTTGCAGACGGTGTTGATGTCGCATCACGCACAGTTTGAAGGAGGCTAACTGCTAGGTAAAGAATTGATCTTTTTTGGGCGTCTGTATATTCTGAATACGAAGTTAATTGTTTCCTTTCTTCGTTATTGTTGGGGCCAACGAGTGCAAGCGATGCAACTTGTGAAATGTCAACTTTCAATTTGCCAACAGAATGGGGTTCAACTGAAACGTCGGATTGACCGCAAATGGATGACATAAGCTCCTCGGCGTATTGGAGCAATGATAAAGAAACTGCAATTCTCATTGGTGTGGGTGAATTGGTAAGTAACCGAATGCTTTGATTCGCTTGATTTTTCGTAAGTGTGCTATCAGAGCCTGACATTATCAAATCATCACCATCATCGTCAGTTCTGGGAAGTTGAATATTATATGACTCTATAGCCATAATGCAAGCGACGAAAGAGGCAGTGGCATCGTTGGAATCCTGTTTTGTAGGAAGCTGTCTCAATGCTTCAACAAAGCGATCGAAAAGGGAAGAGCTTGTTTTTTTACACCGACTAACTTTGGTTACAATTTTCCCAACAAATTCTTTGAGGAGAGCGAAGAGTGACAGGTTGGCAGAGTGAGCATGAATGCAATATGCCGGCACAATGGCACTCAGCGCTTCACCGATCGCTGCCATGCTAGATTTTTTCTCTGATTCGTCGCTCTCGGTGGAGAACGATGTTTCTGCCAAACTCATCAGAGCCGGAAGAAGTGACGATACAACAGCAGAAGGCGATTGTTCACACAAACGAGTGAGCAAACCAAGAGAAAGTGCTCTTCCGCGTCCAGATGACAAGGGTCTGATAGATGAAACCTTTCCACCCAAGAGGCCTACAAGTGCACCGGCATGCAATGATACCGTCTGGTCCGAGATTCCCGCCCCCGAGCTAGAACGACTGCGTCTACTGCTCCGTGAACTCTGTTGACTTTCTTCTTCGCTAGCGTTTTTGGCAAGCTGAGCTTTGTAATGATCGTGGATTGTATATAGAGTCTGCAAAATTATAATTCTGGTGTATTCTCGGCCGCCAAGATCACCAGAGTTTGCACCAAAGTCGTCAGAAGATGACAACGAAACAAGGTGATCAAACAATTTTGATGAAAGCTTCGAAATATCGGAGGGCTTTCCCAAACTATAGATCCTTCCACGAACGCAGTCAGAGATCATTGACACTGAAACTTGATCTGACTCGGATTTTTCAGGATGCGCATGACTGAGAAGATGAATTAATTCACTTGTCTTCAATGGTAGTCCTAAGAGGGTTGAACCTGCAAGTTCATCATCATTGTTGGATCGGAGTGAAAGTAGTGCAGAAGCTATTGAATGGCGACTTTTAGTGTCAAGTTTCGTGAATACTCCCTCTATCCAAGATTGCCGTGTAAGGACTAAATTGATAACCGATCTTGACAACTTATAAGGCAGTGGTTTCATCGTCAACGCATCAAGAATCGCCTTGACCATGTCATCAGGGTAAGAATCCATTATGGAGAAATCATCGGAAGCACCAACAGAGTAGGACCTCAATCGACTTCCTGTTTGAGAAGGACCAATCGATATTTGAATATTAAGGCCACTGTCTCCCGATTGAGCCCTGTTTACTCTCACACCTTTTAGCATTAGGACAACACAGTCTCGGAGCTTGTCCAACCCGATATCATCGCTTCCACCATCGCCATCAGAAGATAAAAACTTTTCGAACAGATTCTTTCCAACTCCTTCCCAACGTTTTTGTAGGGATATCACGGTCTCTCCAGACTTTTCAAGAGCAGATAATACTACAGCAGCCGCTTGGCTCCCGCTGACCGAGAATCCGGCATCGCCGTTTAAGGCACATTCTTTGCACTTTTCTATTAAAAATTCTCGAACCGATCCAGGTGCATCTGAAGCTAAGATGATTTGGCTTACTAAATGAGGGAGGGAATTGGTGCCGTCCATCAATAGAGACGACCTCACTGAAGATGTTTTATCTGACACAGTCTTGCTGATGAAAGAGACAATTTTGGAAGTATCATCTTTGGGTGAATCATTTGCCAAGTACTGGAAGCTGTCGAGAAGTCGAACGATACTCTCGCGTATGTCTTTTTCGGGGTGTGTGAGCAATGCCAATGTTGGAATAATACAACTACTGGCGGCATTAATATTTGGGCTTGAATCAAACGACTCTTTGGAGATATCAAGGAGCCGAAGGGTGCTTTGTTTGACTGCGTCGCTTTGCAAACATGAATGGACTAGCACGACAATGCCGGAAAGTTTGCTCGAGATGTTAGAGAGTGCAGTCAACTGCGATGAAATAGAAGGCTTCACAATGGATTCATATGCAACAACTGACGACACAGATGAAAGCTTGGAAATATACCTGTCCAAGTTATTTCCCTCTGCCAATATCAAAAGGCAATCTCCGATGCTTCGGCTAAGAAAATCGATCTCCCAGACGAAAGATGATTTCTTTTTCATACTCGCTTTGTAGAATTGCATCTGATATAGCATCAGATCCATCATTCGCAACGCAAGATCATGTTTGACGGCCGAGTCAGAAGCGACGCTAGAAGACAGGGAATTTGAATGAGCGTGCAATGCAAGCCACACATATCGGTTCCGCATTAGAGTCGGTACATTAGCAGTGAGAGCATCACCGTTCGTGAGAAGGCTCAAGATTTTGATGTTGACTGGATGAGTGGCGATCGAATTTGTCACAGAATTAGAAGAATCATCGCCAATGGCCAAATTGAGTAGTTCTTTCAAAGCGGCCCTGGAAATATCCCGGTCTCCACTGGTTACGTGAGCAGCCAAAGTGAGTATCAATGAGGCAAATTGAATTTTTAGCATTTTGTCATCGAGGATGCCCTCCACGGATTCTTGTTTCAACATGAGTTTCCCCACTGCTCCACATATACTAAAACACATCAAAATAGGAGGAGATGAAATGTCGGGATTCATTTTCTTTGTATCCTGCTTAGTTGTGTTACCCTGCACAAGTGGTGATGACGGAGACCACGAGTCATGACCCTTCATGATGGGTGACCAATGAAACATAGCCGACAAAACCTCTTTCGCAAGAGAACCCAAATCGTCAGCCAAGGACGCAAAAGCCATTGGAGGACTATCATTCCTCGTTTCCTCTTCTAGATCCAAAAAGGCTTTCAGCTGAGATACCAGCAACGCACCTGCGGCGTTGGCCACAGAAGCATCGTCATCGGTGGCTAGTCGACGAAGAAGTGCTTGTCCCAAATCCATGTCTTGAGCGATTCCTTCATCGATAGACTTCTTCAATCTGGTTATGGCATGTAGGCGAACTGATGCATCGGCATTTTCCAATGCCACTCTTGGTGGTAGGAGGAGCGATGCCGATTGAATTTCGTCGTTGAATAGTTCATTGGAACCGGTTTGAGTCGGCACTGAAGAAGGATTGGTGTGTCCAAGAAGTGATGCAAGGCGCTGCATTCTATTTTGTTGCTTGGTCCCGTCGTTTTTCTTAGTGTTGTCATACGGTGGTGTGGGTTGAATTTGAGCGATTTTTCGTAATGTAAATGCCACGCTTAGATCATGTACGGATTTGGAGTTGCGAGACAAGGCTTCAAGGATTGATTTGTAGCGGTTTAAGATAATTGCGTTAGATGATTCCTGAATCAGATTCGTTTGAGAGTTGTAAATATTATCGTAGGAATTGATGGTATGCACGGTGACGGCAGCAATCAAAGAACCGAAGTTTGAACTCCACAATGAGGCAAGCGATGGCTCATTGATCTGCGATGCAATAATTGCATTATACATAGATTTATGTTAAAAACCGGAGATCACTTAAAAAGTGATGAACCAAACAGTAATATGTAGAAGGCGACTGCACCACTTACCATATCAACAAGCAAAGCGACATCTCTATCCGCTCTGAACTTCTCCGATTCGTCAATACCCCTGCTCTTCCTCTTCTTTTTCTTGGAAGCATCGATATCCTGAGCCAATAATTTGGAAGATTCCTTTTCGAGCCGTTGAAACACATGCATCACAAAGGATGCAACAATGGGTGCTATTTTCTCGATCATTAAACTCGGGATGTTGTCGTCATCCTGATGGTCGCTGTCGGCGATGTCATATCCATTAATACTTTGTATAATAGTACCCATTGCCATGGCAATTATATTACCACCGTCGTTACTAGCACCACATTTTTTTGTGATTGCGCGATAAACAGATGAAGGAAGATCACACCCCATATAATCAATAATATTACTGCTGCCATCGTTGCCAGCTGGAAGCATGGGGAGATAGTACTTCCATTCGTCATCGTCGACGTCGCGTTCGCGGCTCTCGTTAACTTCTACATCATTGGGTTTGGAACTTCCCAACACTGCTAGCAACGCCATAATTGCACTGGACGCATCATCCACAATTAGTGTAGAAAATCTATCTTTATTCCCTTCCATAAGTTGGTCGTCGCCATCGTTGCTCAATCTCCTCTTATCCACGCTGGGAAGTCCATCTACGATGGCATCACACAAAGCAGTCTTGACATCTCCATTCAAAGAACATAACATGGCCAAAGTAGATGCCATCAATCTACCCCATTCCTTCCACTCTGGACAATATCCACCATCTTTGGCGCCATCGCCGCCAGATCGACATGCCCCCAGAACCAATGGCAATAGTTTTCTCACGAGAGACTCTTGCACTCCTCCGGTGATGGCACCGCCTGATCGGACACTCCCCCTGCCTTCGGAAGATATCGATTGAATATGCAATGCCTCCACCAAAATTCCGACAGAAAATGAAAGGATGGCGCTAATGCCCTTTCTCACGGGCAGAGCTCCTCCATTAAGACCGTTCCTCCCAACAATACCGACGGCCCTCCCTTCCAAAACACAAACCTCCCCGCTTCGTTTTCCGATATCGCAGAGCACCATGGCCAGACTGTCGTCCCTCGCCGCGATTTTCGCCAAACCTTTGGCGTTAATGGGTTTTGCTCCGCTCGCCGCATATGGACGGAGGAAGGCCCACGTCCCCGCACCTCCCGACATAGTCGCATTCTTCTTGCCGCTTCCGACACTTCCGCCGGCGGTGGTAAGATCGATCAGACTCAAAACTCGCTGAAATAATTGGGGATAGATCAAATGAACGGGAAGGAAAGTCCTCAGCATCATGTGAGCGGTGTGAGGCCGAGCATGGATTTGATAATGACGGATCAGATATTCGACTATTTGCAAGACTGCCATCAAGATTGGGTCATTCATGTTTTGTGCCTGTTCATCAACGGCAAACGTGGAGGGAGGAGCACATTCGCAGAGACACGTGGCGAGCAAAGTCATCAATTGATCAATCTGCTCGTCCACTTGTTGATTTTGTTGAGTATTGGCCGTCCCTCGTTCAAAATTGGAAAGATAGTTGTTGGATAAAATTCCATTGGCGGGATTGAGATAGATATGGGACTTATAGATGGATTGAATGGCATGATGAATTTCTTCGCTTCTTTCGTCACTGCCACTGCCACTGTCACCGTCGCCACTTCTGCTGCCATTGCCCTGCAGAAGGTACCAAGAGGAAATCCCCTCCACCAATTCACCCAAAGCGACCACGGCACTCTCCCTCAAACTTCCCGCATCCACCTCTGCCGCCCTCCTGGCATCTTCGAAGAGCACGCTGGCCTTCTTGGTGGGGTCATTCACGATGGAGACGACTGCGTGGCCGTGCTTGTTGGAGTGGTGGAAGCCGCGGCCGACGGACTCGTTGTTGGTTCGATTGCTGGGATGTGCGAAGCCGGCGTTTGTCGTGTTGGCGTTGGAGAGGGCCGCGAGCTGGCTGGATAAGTTGGATAGCGACATTTTAAGATTGGCGGAATTCTGGGTCGCAGTTGATCAGATATTGAACACAACGTATTTGATGGCGCGATCTGTTACACTTTCAGACGCATAGATATGACCTGGGCTAAAAGGTGTCGATCAGTCCTAATGTGCCGAAGGCGAGAATGTCTTGACACGATAGTGCTTCTTGGATCAAGTCGGTAGCTGATAACAGGTACGGACGGATCACATATTCACAAGTTGTGACCATTCAGGACACGAAAATTATGTGCTGTTTGCTTTTTCTCACTGATCGGCTATCCTTTTCCACCAAAAAAGATAGAATATAAAAATATTATCATTCTTTTGAAAAATCAATGGTTCTCAGCGGAAGATTGGAGTTTTTTTTCGTTTGCGACATAATGGCATATTCGAAATTCAATAAAAAAAATCAAATACTGGAAAAAGACAATATTTTCTATATTGTCTTTTTCCAGTAAAACATGATTTCTCCACACAACCACTGCCTCTGTTACCATCACCTTTTTATCTTGAAATGACCACATCACATTTGCATACCTCCATCTGATCCACATCTCCCACCTCTCCTGCATCCCAATCTCATCCCCCAACAACTCCACCCTCATTTTCACTTCCATTGACTCTCCTTTTTATCACCTACCTTTGAAATTCCAACATATACCCAATCACATCTCCAGTGTCTTCATTGTACAACAAAATCTCTTCTCCCTATTGACTATGGCAATCCTAAACTTCCCAATGCCATTACTTATGTACATTGCCTCTGCTTCAAAAACTCTACCCATAGCAATCAACGCTCATTTATTCCCATTGCACCAGAAGATTTTGTCTAACCATGCCCATGACAATCCCACAATTCCCATTGCCTCAACAATTCTGACTATCCATTGATCCAAAATTCCCAAATCCCATTGCCACTGCTTTAATAACTCTACTTTAACTCTTGCCCATGGCACTACCTTGATTCCCACTTCCTCAGCAATTCTGACTATCAATTGATCCAAAACACCAAAGCCTCACTGCTTCCACTTTGATAACTCTACTCAAACTTCTGCCCATGACAATCCCATAATTCCCAATGTCTTGGCGGTTCTGACTATCCATTTATAAAAGTACCCATGACCCATTGCACTTGCTTCAACAACTCCACTCTAACTATTGCATGTGGCAATCCTGCTTTCTTCATAAAATCAGAAAACCTATGTCATGCCTTGATCTGGCTCATGGCTATGCTCCTACCCAACATAGTTGGCAAGGCCAACTCTACATCCAAAAAAATTTATGAGGTTGTTGAGTAATTTGTTTGTGTGATTCTGCATCCCACTCACGCTTAAGGTGCTGTATGACT
>JALLPE010001294.1:0-12417 GCA_036940025.1 Conticribra weissflogii | reverse complement strand
AAACTAAATGATTGGATGAAGCTATATTCAATGTACAAAAAACAGCTTTTAGACTAACTCCCAACAATTTGGAATAATCTTGGGACAGTCCTTATGATACTGTGAATGATCACATGTGATCACAAATGTGATCATTTTCCTTCCCTATGGCAGCTGTTGGGCCATTTCAGCAAATTCATTTGAGGGTTTGCAAGATATTTGTGATCACATTATGATCACATTGTGATCACATCCCATACTGAATGATCACATCTGATCATGTCAACTCCACCCATCACATGTAGGTTTTGTATGGGAGTAGCAGACACCACTTTCCCCAACAGAACTTTTCTCACCCAATGCTTCAATTTGGAATTTGGTGTGCTGATCTTACATTATGATGAGAGCTCATGAAAGTTTATGAAAACACAGTTCTTCATGTCCAACAAGTCACATCAGGTTGAGAAACCCATAGTGAACATCAGCGTGCATGAAGTCATTGCTATATCATTACTTTTTTGTACTTTGCCAATATCCCAATGTGATCACTATGTGATCATGCTATCATAATGAATGCCCTTAGTGACTTGTGTGCCAAGATAGTGTTTCAAAGTGTTACATGTAGGCCAAAGTGACTCAAAGTGGTCATAGCGAATCAAATAGTTTTTACTGGTAAGGATGCACTTTCATACATCATTATGTATTTTATATTTTAAACCAGATTTCTGATGCTTCCAGCAGATAGCTCGATGAGTATCACTTTAAAATAGGAATCAATAAATATTTTCATCTAAGCCATAAAAATTCATCTAAGCCGACAAAAATGTCAAAAAAAGGGATTTGCATCGCCAAAGAAAGTTTTATTTAAGCTATACGTCGCCACTATTGGCATTCGTCTTCTACGAATCAATTAGTTTTTGCATGGGAATAAATAGAAAGATTTTGAAACCTGTTTGAATGCGTTGCAGGTGAAATATATACCAATTTGAATTTGACAACTCAACTCACTGTGTCGCCCCAGATGATATTTTTCCCCTTTTTTCATTACTTCCTCGTCATGAAAGTACTCTGAAGTAGTAACAACATAACTATCCACTACTCTTTCTAGAGGTGTAACACACAACTAGATAAGAAGGAGGCGGGGGTTGATGGTCGACTCACGATTTTGTATGATGCCTTTTCTGTCTGTGTTTGACGAGAGGAAAAAGATAACTGAAGGTAATTAATTCATTGATCGGTGGACAAGTTCATGTCATACAATAGCACAATCGCAAACCACATTATCGCTGTCCCCCTAGCTGGAATATTTCAAACTATCGTGACACTACACTCTGAAACCATGGATGATAATCCATCAGCCGCTTCTGTTACTGGACATTTCCGTCATGATCTGCACTGTCACACAGTGGACAGCATCGAAGCCAATTCCAGCAACATTTCTGAAACCCACTCGATGTCGCGTTCCGTAAAAAGCGAGACAGTATGGCAGCGTCGCAATCGTTTGAGGGCACAAGCACAAGTGCCGCCATCTCGAGGAGGTTATCGTGTTGGTGCCTATAGCCCGTGTAGAAGGGATTCCAGAGACGATGAGAAGAAATCTTACATTGAAAGGATGGAAAAATACGGAACACTTGAGGGTGGTGGTGCACATGTTGTATCTCTTTTGCCACGGCCGTTGTCAAGAGAGGAATGGAGGGAAAAGTCTGCTTCTGCCGTTGTTGCAAATACTAATGAAACTATTTCGCGATCGAACATAGCTCGCTTGCCTCCTAAGAAACCGCCCGTAGCTTCTTCTCGTCATTCTTTAATGAACAAACAATCGTTTGTACATGGCACTGTTGGAAACGAAGAAGTTTTGTTCAAAGAATCCACAACTCGCTTAAACATCATTCAACCCACTTACCACGGAAAAAAGAATTTCACAAAACCGAAGGACACTGTTGCAGATGATCGATCTGTGAGGACATCCATTTCTAACAGCCGATCCATCGCATCTGCGGGAGCGTTTTCCAAGCGAATCAATAGCGATGATCGCTCCGACTGCGAAAACAATATTGGAAACAATGTCAACAGCAAAATTCAGATGCCATCATCTTCTGCCACCTCCTCTGTCAAGTCTTCCAAAAGCATCCAGAGCATGACTCCCTTCGTGATAGTCAAATCCAAATCAAAAACAACAAATAAGCCACCGCTTACCGTAACAACTACTAAAAGTGAGAAATCTCCACTTCCTACACACTCTTCCTCATCATCTCAATTGATCCCTTTGTACTCCAAATCAGATTGCAATTCTTCCAGAAAGACAGGAATTACTTCAGTTGAGACGCCTCGGTTCAGCAATGTCAATATCCGCTCCAACGCCGACGCCGACATCAGCGACGCCACCGTCGTGAATGCACGTAGTCGTAGCAACGAAGATGTAGACAAATATCTAAGCTTTGATGAAGATAGCGACACCATTTCCTCGAGTAACACTAGCAGTTTGCAGAAGGCTCTGATGAAGTCACGATCCATTTCCAACGACTCTCATGGTTACAGCAACGACAACAAATGCAAATCTCACAAAGATATGATATCCATGCAGCGACAGTCACCACCCGGTGCCACTTCTGTTTCTTCCCACTCTATCTCCTCCAATACTTACCAATCCAATACTGTGAACGAAAACAAAAACGTGTCTAATTGTACGTTTTCAATTGAAGAACACGCCAAGAGCATGGCTGTATCCAGCAAAAATATCAATATTCAACCTGATTGGCACTCATCCGAGGCAGTTGCAGCACATTCTTCTTCGTCTGCTTCTTTTTCTGACGGCTCTTTCCCTTACAAAGACGAGAACACCACGAAGAAAACATCCAGTACCAGCATCAAAAGTAATGGCAATGGCAATGGAATTCGTAAATTCCTTCGCTTAAGACAATCCAATACCACGGTCAGCAGCGTGACGGGAATAACTGGGGTGACTGGATTCCAGAACGGTGAACCAGAGGAGTACGAAACTACCGAAGCGATCCAGGGCCCACCGTTAGATGTGGAGTTCGTCCCGAAGAAAAACAAGAGCAATGGAAAATCTCGTGCTTTGAAACGATTCGGTGACCGCAAGAGTGGGGTCAGAAGAAATCACGAGGTTGGCGTCGATGACGAAGACGACAATCACAGTCATACTGCAAGCAAGGATGCATCTTCTACGATATTACCACAGCCACCAGCACACCAATCATCAGGAAATAACAATCTCGAGTATTGGAGTGGACTCTCTGTTCGTGCTGCTATGGCGGTCATGCAAGCCAAGGGATCGGAAATGGTGGCGCAGAAGGCCGCAAATGCTGTTCTCGAGGGATCCAAGATGAAACCCAAGGATGGAAAAAAGTCGTCGAAACAGGCAGTTCTTCGCGAACTAGCCACGAAGGCATCAGTGGCAGTGTTAGAAGCTGGGGGTGATCATCGAGTTGCTGCAGCGGCAGCTGTGGCGATCATGAATGAAGAAG
The DNA here is from genome assembly GCA_036940025.1 of Conticribra weissflogii. Taxonomy (NCBI): domain Eukaryota; phylum Bacillariophyta; class Thalassiosirophyceae; order Thalassiosirales; family Thalassiosiraceae; genus Conticribra; species Conticribra weissflogii. Next base: position 8,950 of record JALLPE010001294.1, on the reverse strand, counting down.
AGAACAGTGTCGTGTGTAACAACAGTCAGGAGGAGGGGGGTTTCCGCAACAAGAAGGAGCAATGCAGTGAATCTCAAGGAGAGAAAACAAAAAGAGTAAACTCGAAGGAGAGTCGATATGAAGAAGAAATTAAAGGAAATCAGAGTGGCTTGAGCATTGATAAGTACAGCGTGGATACTGAAAACGACGACAATGATGTGAAATATCCATTACCTCTAGTAGGAAGCATAAGGCAAGTCCACGGATCGTTTGTTGAAGAGCAAGACCAAAGATCACCAGAAAATTTAATTGGCACTAGTAAATTTAGTGGCACTGAATCGACCAGAGAAGGGAATCATGAACCGCCAAACGAAGAGGAAACAATTTTAGTTGCAGATCTTCATACGATCTCGACTGACCGAGGCAAACGTAGCCAAGAAGAGTCGTCTTTTCCCCAGGAACCGCAAGCAACACATCCAAGATCAAATCTCAGCGCAAGAAGCTCCGCTAAGTCAAGAGATAAAGACCTGAGGGAAACTCCTGTACCACAATCATCGTTTCCAGATCACTCTTCCGTAGCTCCATCCGTCCTTTCGTCAACGTCATCTATAAAAGCGAAAAAGCAGATTTTGAAGCACAAAGAAGAATTACTGCAAGAAGCCGAGCGAATGAACATGCAACGACAGCAGGAACTTGATGCAAGAATGGCCGCCTTAGATGCAGCGACTGCGGCGTTACTGGAACGGGCCAGTAATGTACAGCAGGAAATCGATCGACAAATAGCTTTGAAGCAGGCTGCGGAGCGGAGTAATTTCCTTGTTAATCAAGAAGTACAGGATTTTGACAAGGTTTCCGATAACTGCAACATGGCAAGTTTCGATGAATCTTACACCAAATACAGAGATAATTATGAGGATGCGATGATATTTGCCGAGCAAACTGATATTAAAGAAGAATTAGCGAATCAACCAGCGGCTGAAACGAAGAGCAAGCCACAAGCATTTGAGTCGCTTTCGGACCGCATTTTCCGCATGCTTGATTTTGCTTGTGTTGCATCAAATGGCAGCACTGAGAACTCTTTCTCCACAGCAATCAAGAAAGAGCAGGAGAGGAAATTTAATACGCAAAACAAAATGGAAGAAGTTGTCGAAGAATCTAATGAATCGAACGATAATGGTCGCAATGATGACGACGACGACGACGACGATTCTCCGAAGGAAAGCACCGACAACTCTCCATCTGTGCAAGACGACAACGATATCTTTTCCCCGGGCCCAACATCTCCTCGACTGATGGCGCCTACTCTCTCAGGGCTGACTGAAGACAATCACACGAGCCCATGGTCGTTCCTTCATGATCAAAAAGTCGACAACGACGTGGCCGTCGAAGCACCTTCGCATATCAACAAAAGCACTAGCCCAGAAAACATTGAACCGGCCCGAGACCCGAACCAAAAGCTGCTCTGTGAGGCGATGAATCAAATTCTGAACCAGGACAATTTTGTTTCCAAACCGCTAACATCGGTTATTGCTGGAAAGAAGAAACGCTCCACTCTTGAAAAACTCAAAGTACGGTTCAAGTCTATTTCCAAGAAGAAAACAGACGAAAAGAAACAAGAGATGGTAAAAACGCATAATCAGTCACAACCCAGAGGAGGCCGAAAACAACAGCTCAAACCCAAGCCTAAAATTATGGAAAGCAATCAATTTAAACTCAACGTAGTCGTGCCAAACAGCAGACGTCAAAGCGGTATGGTCGATGCCAGCAAACCTATATTGAGGAAGGACAAGACCAATCAACCCAAAAAGAACCCATCAGTTGGTAGTATGAAATTGTTCTTCCAAAGGAAACGGAGTCTTGGTATTAAAACGATGGAACTAAAGCCGAATGATTCGACGACTGATGCAGGTGGGGTTTACACGATTAGTCGCAAACCTATGAAACTACCTGCTGATGAAAAAATGAACAAAACATCAATTGAAGTAAGTAATTCTTTGGTCGAATGCTAATAAATAAGATCTATTTTAATAAATATTCTTAGGAAACGATTAATCTAGGGACAACAGCTCATTGAAAGAGATTATCGTCGTATTGATTTGTCTTGATGGTAATCATGAAACAAGATGTTTCACAATCCTGCTCCCATCCAACTCCGACTCCGTACTACTGCTATCCAGCAATTCCTATCATCCTCGAAACAGTCGAGTTGGAGTGAGATATAGGATTGGGCAGTCATGGACATTTAGTCTTGTTTTTTGTCGAGAGCAATACTCCGCAACCGCTTCCTCGCCTAATAATAATCATTGCTTTAGAAACCGGCAACCTCGTCCGAATAGAGTCGACCTGATATTTTAATTGATCGTCAGGCCTTTGAGGGATCATCGATCACTCGGAGCAACAATAAAATGAGCTATTTAACTTGTCGTTTCTCCAGCTTCAATTTGCATCTATTCGAACGTCCTGTCAAGGAGATTCATAGGCATGGTTGACTAGGTTAGTTTTAGTTTCTACAATTTAAAGCGTTGACAGCGGCAGAGGTCGTAACGGCGGCGGAAATTCGAAATTGTGAGGTCTTCATCCTTGCACAGAAACTCCCCGAATTCTCTCATCTTGGCGCATTGGCAGCTCACTGATTATGCCGTCCTTTCCATGTGAAAGGCAGTTTAAGCATGGCCTACGGGATCCTCAAGTGTCAACCTTCCTTGGACAAAAAGCCTCTACGCGAAAACTTGCTGCCGACAACGTTGAAGGCAGACAGCTCCACCTAACTTAATCCTACAAGTAACGCGCCATCCCCAATGGTATCAATAACATCCAAAAGGCAGTAAACCAAGGCACGAGGATGCTTCGACACAACATTCTAGAATGTCATGGCAGGAATGCAATCGGCTTTGACAGGATTGCGAACAGTAATCAAGCTAGCATCGCATATGGAAATGGAGAACAACCCGACGAAGGAACTGGATCCTGAACGAAATAAAGGTTTCATAATGGAATTGACATTTGCTTTGAGCCGAAGAGAATTATTAGAGGTAGAAACCAGTTCAGTTTAGTTCTTTTCATCGACTTCGGCTTTGTATCTTTCAAGCAATGTCGTTCATATCAAAAACAAAACTTTTAAGAAGCAACGGACAGGACTTCATTGCTTATTGCTCTTGGTCTTTGAACTATTTCCAGCAGACAGCATTCCATATAACAAACTCCCTTTCAATGATAACATCAATTAACGATAACTAACTCTATCTTCAAATTCAACTTCTTCAAGAAACAAATTTTCAAACACATTAAGATAATAACGCCAACTTTATTCCGATGAATGGTACTTTAGGTTCATCGTCGCCCCATCAAAAGAGCGGCCATCGTTGCGCCAATACTCCAACATACATCCACAATCACCTTCACCGGACACTTCGCAACCACAATCCTGGAAACACGCATACATCTTGGTTCCATCCGGACTAAATGCCAATCCAGTGGTTTCGTCACCAATGTATTGCTTTCCGTAGGCTTCAAACACGGCAAATCTCTGCCCGGATGAATCTATACCAACAACAATTGGACGTATAAAAATGTAAAACAAAGCACTCTCAAAGTTCTTAAACCTGTGTGGTAAAAACTCACCAACAGCGTACACTCCTGGAGTTTTACCACCGTCCTCGGTGAAATACAGAAAACCCCCTTCATTTCTAATCAGCTGATCTGGAGAATTCGTGAACTCGCCACCTCCCAAAAGTGCGCCATTAGTTGAAGACATTGTGTAGGTGTTGTTGTCAAGGTCCAATGCGTACAGCATCAACTTCTTCTTCGAAACGAAGTACAATATGCCATCTTTGAAATCAATCCCTTCCACGTTTGGGTAATGGATGCTTTGTGAAGTTCTCGCTGCATCATCGCAAAGACTCCAAGTGAAGGTCTTGTCGTCAAGGAAGACCAAGTACTCGGTTGTGCCTGGTCCGTTGAGGGTATCCCAGTTGGCAGGACCTTCGACAGGAGTAAATTTGCGCAGTGCCCCGAACTTGACATCTTCAGTTACATAAAAGATTGGTTGCAATGGGTTCCTGTCATCACACGCAACGGCTTCGTAATTGCCTCCTTCGCCTCCCAAGACAGTCATTTCAGATCTTCTGCGGCCTTGGGGATCGACCTGCCAGCACTGTTGTTGAAGACAACCAATAATTATCGGCGTCAACAAGGATTGAATTTAGTTTCATCGTTATGATCAAGCAATGATACAACGTTTTGATATAAGACTTCAGCGATGACTTTCATACCTGGCCTCTAGCGTATTCCTCACAGCTCACCCAGCTATTGAATGGCGTTTTACCACCTGCACAGTTTCGTGTAGTATTCGAGAGGAGCATTTTGTAGTCCACTACATCCCCTCGATTATTGAAATATACTGCGTAAACTCCGCCCCTACTACTGTCCATCTCGGAGTTGGACACGTACACATAACCGCCATCTGACAAAGAGAAGACAGCAGCTCCGTCAGGCATGCCATGGAAAGGAAGCGACGACCGTTGCCCATTTGATAGTTTCACCCTTTTGTTAGCCGTTGCCACAACACGGACGGACATTCCTCTGCTAACTTTGATTCCCAATCTACGAACATTGTTCTTGAGGTCTCCTCGCCTGAATGTCGCGTTCTCGTCTGTTGGTGACGGAGTTAATCGGTCACCAGTTACGCGGTCCACTGCAATGAGAACTGAAGAATCATCAAAGTCAAATTGAGAAAGAAACGAAGACAATGTGGAAAAATGACTCGCGGACCGTTGAAATGAATAAAATCACCTGAATCTGGTTTAATGCCAACTTCACTTGTGACCATTGTAGGAAACAAAGTAGGAGCATCAAATTGCGAAGGCAATGGCACAAAAGTATCATAAGACATGGATGCAGCAACGGTTTCGGATAGTGCTTTCAAAGATTTTGCAGACAGCGCTTTGGTAGTCATCGCGAGGGTAACCTCAAGCTGAGGCGACACCTTACTGGATTTCCCCTTGTTTGAGCTGATACCTTCGTCGTAGGAGACATCCAATTCAGTAGACTTTTTCCTGGACTTAGTATCCGGCTTGAGGCGTCGGTGCACTGGTACATCTTGCCTTTTCACATCCTGCCCTTTGTGAAGAACCCCAGGATTGTCTGCAAATACACCAAGTCGGGTATGTTCCGCGAGACAAAGGAAGGAAATGAATGCGTTTTGATGGAACTTCATGTCGGTAGTATGAGATTCTGATCAGGCTTTTAGGTTTGAAAGCTTGTAAAAGTTATGAGAATGATTGTCGAGTCAACACTGGTCATGGCATTCTCTTCTGTAATCATCACTCTGTAGCAACGATTAGTCGAAGGGGAGTAGATTGTTGCGGACGAATCGCCATAATCGCCGACTCCTTCGTAAAGGAGATGAGTTGTATGTGTGGGTATTTGTGTTGTCTTTTCAAAGAGCACATTAGCTTTATGTGTATTATTGCTTTGTTAATAGTCCGTGTCATTTCCCACGTAAAATGATGAGGTATGTTAATCCTTCCTTTCTGTCGCCGAAAATTTGTCACATACGGCCTGATAAAAATGTGTTCCTATGTTGTGATCACATGGCAACAATTGATCACACAAATCGCCATTCGCCTGGCGTGTGGGAAAGATGTGGGATATGGGTTTTCCTTCGAACAAATTCAGGCTCATGCGTCAAATATCCAACTCTCCGCTGCGACTTCATCAAGTAAGTTTTTTGACTGATGCCACTCTGAATGAATTATCTCTGATCAATAGAATCGCTAGTCCTTGGTGCATCATCAATCGCAGTTGGGCGATTTATCACAGTAGCATTAAAATCAGCAAAATTAACTTCGAATTCATTCCGCAACGTCTCATCCTCGACGTCATACGCATCTTGCTCCTCCACGAGAAGGAGGTCATAATCGATGTCTCCTTGTTCAAGCCAACTATGTCTCCTGAACTTTCGAAAAAAACTGCAAATTTTGCATAGAGACGACCCGAAAATTACGTGGAAATAGCAGTTCATCAACCATGAACCAGGATGATTCTTTTGACGATTCAAGCTCTTTGGCATGAAGTACACAAGCATATTGCAGAATCCACACAACGGGATAAGCGTCTCCAAGACTGCTCGTATCACAAATGGGATTTGAGATGGCCACGCTTCAAGTTCCGTGGAAATGAAAATGATTGTGAATGGAATTCCCCAGCAGAAGTAGAGTGCGAATGTGTAGAGAAATAATATTTTACGAATCCGACGAGATTGTGAATTGTGAGAAGTAGTGGCGGAATTTCTAGCGGGCGTCGGCGAAGTGATTGCAGGGTTGCTAGGTGTAAACGCATATCTCTCCATTCTCCTTTCTTGCCGTCGAACGGTGATGTATACTGTCACCATGGATGAAGTGCAAATTATAAGCGTGATCCAAAGGAATGCCCAAAAAACTTCCCAATATTGATTTTGTATCCGTGTGCTTCCTCGTATGACGCAGAGGTTGTTGCTGTGTTTGATTTCTGCGTTTAGGGGGTGGAGGTTATGGCGATAATCCCTGTCGAAATCGTTAGTAGAGTGACGACAAGGTCCGTAGAGCGGTGCCCATAAACATTGACCACAGTCGGGGTTGTAGCTTTCCAAAGGCAAAGGAATAGCGGCATACACAAAGGCTGCCACCAAGATTGTAGAATGTATCGGCTTTTCGATGGTTCTGGCAAACTTTCTTTGAGACCAGTTGAAGGTAATCAGTAATAGTATGTTGATGGATAGAGCCATGTGATATCCCTGCATTTTATCAGACAATTCATCGTTAGGAATTTTCTCGTGACCGCAAAGCCATGGCGAAATCAGGAAATCAAGTTAAGAAGGAAATCCAATTCGCAAAAAAATTGCTACTGACTAGGCATCCCATAAATCCAAGAGCAGTGAAGAATCCTTGAGCCGTACACGTGGCTTGATTTCCCGCAGCCATCAGCCAACCTGTCTCACGAGGTGTCATCCACGTGCCCATGAATGAATCGAAGAATGAATGGCTTAAGTCAAAAAAGGATAGACCCAACATTATCCTTTGATATGGATCGGTGGTTATTTTATTGTTGCTTGATCTTTTGGAAGCATAATGCTGCGACAAGACATCGTAGATGATGCGGAACGAGCCGAAAACGGAGAGTGCACCGGACGTTGTTTGAATGATTTCCTCGGCGAGTTCTTGATTGGGATTGGAAGTGCATGAGTTGGGTGGGTAGTAGGGCGACGACATTCTGGTCCTTCTTGTCAGCTGCGACGATTCCTTTCCGAGGTCCTCAACCCTTCGCCAGTAAAATGTATCTTGTGCTGTTCAGGTTTCCCCAATGAACAACAACAACAGCAGTGGAAAGACCAGTAGTCCCTATCAAGCCACGAGTATTTGAAGAAAAAATTGAGAGCCGACTGCGGAAACTATGATACTTAGGGCTCAGTTGGTAGTAAAATGTTGTAGTATGTCGAGTGTGTATTGTAGTAAAAATTTAAATTTATTACTTCTTTATGATAGGAGTGTTCGATTATCACAAGATGTTGATTTTATTGAAGCGTTAAGGAAAACAACAATTTTTGACCTCTTTAAATTGCCCTCTCTGGATTGTAGTACCTAGTAGTAGAAGAATGAACCTTATTGTCTATTATGTCAACAAAAATGGTACCCGATAATATGAAAACAACGGGGAATATTGATCATCGAAGGGAATTTTTCTCAAATACAATTATACAACATAGGAAATTACGAAATCATTTACATTCTACGCAGACATATTATTTAACCGCACATGGAGTCAACCCCGGAACATAGTCAATTCAATCAATCAACAATAGAAGTTACGTAAAGTTATATCTTCTACGCAGACCTATTTAACCAAACGGAGTCTTTATTCGCCCTCTCGCCCAATGGCGAGCAGCGCCGCAGTACGTGACCGCCAGAGAAATCTCTCGTCCAAGCTAACAAAGGGAACAGAACATGGGGTTTTGCTGCCCAACAATTCAGTTTTTCATCCGCGACGCTTCTTTCTTACGCCCGCCTTCAACATCTGCAAAACTTCTCCGTCCAAACAACCTCTTTGATCTACTTCCTCCATTCCTCTCACTTTGTACCCAATGCGTAATCTCGCAAAATTCGAAGGAGAAGAGCACGCTAACCTAATAGTATTGTTTCTGACGATCCAAACCAGACATACGACGAATAATTCTTACCCCGTTTTGAAACTGTTTGAACTTCCCAACACTCCACGCGCCATGTGCCTTCATTATTTATCTAATAATGAGAGCTGCAGGAGCGAGATTTCTTCACTTGACGGAGGAAAACATAACAAGCAATCGGTGAAGTTTTGGTGGAAAAGACGTGTGCAAAATTTGTTATTCTGACCAAGTCACCGGTTTGCTCTACACGACATGGTACAGTGGGGTTTTATTGCTCTGGAGTCAGGTAAGTTGTTGATAATGAATTGATTCTTTATTACTATGGAAATTGCTGAAAGAAGGAATCAAATGAACTATGAATGATAGAATGATTATCGGCAATCTAAAACCTGGTACCTACTTTGTCAAGAATGCAAGAAGAAGATCAACGTTATATTTGCAAAACAATTTTGATTGCGTTGATATTGGAAAATTGAACAAATTTTGGTTTTCATCAGGATAAAGGTTCGTTATTTGTTTCCAACTTTTTTCCAAAAAATTTTAGGATAAAAAGAATCAATATCGAAACAAATTCCAACAGCACAATTTCAACATCAGCGACTCCTAAACAAACATCAAATGTAATCACAAAAAAAATTGATGGAACTATTACCCACAAAAGTTCATTTGAAACAAATATTATTTTACACGATCTTCCAAATTAAATCAACACCTCCAACCTACAATTCAACGGAACTCCGATAAACCAACAAATGAACTTATTCCATTCAAAGTACTAAAACCTGAGATTCAACGTCTCCCCATCAAATGAGC
>JALLPE010001293.1:0-12420 GCA_036940025.1 Conticribra weissflogii | reverse complement strand
GTGGGTTTTTGACCACACTGTGACGGATTGCAATCAAAGAATTCTCTAGTTTCAAGTCCATACTCTAAATCTTTTTCTCTGTCAATAGTAAAAGAGATAAAGGAGGGGTTGAGGTAGGTAGAAAAAATTCTTCGTCTAAGCCTGCCTTGTCAAGATATTAAATATTGTATTATATCGAAAAAAAAACTCACCCCACCATGAGATATCTCCCCCTTCTCACCTTCACCGCCGTCACCGTCAGCGTCACGGCATTCTCCACCCCTCTCACTCGATCACCCCGTACACTCACCCTCCTCCGATCCTCCACTACCACGACCGTCCCTGAAGTAGAGATCCAAGAAGCCAAAAAACTCCTGGTCCGTGCGGCCGAGACCAAACTCGAAAATCCCGACGCAGTTCTCAACGCCCTCGAATCCCTCGAGAAGAACTGCAAATTCAAATTCAAGCAAGATCCAAGCGCCTTCTCTCAAGATATCATGGACAATATTACCGGGGAATGGAGACTCATCTTCACGACGGGAACGAGGGAGCGGCAAAAGAAATCGGGCGGAAGGGTGAACTATTTTCCTCTCAAGGCCATTCAAAAGTTTGATGCGACTGTGGAGCCGAAAATCATCGAGAATGGGATTTATGTTGGAGATTTCCCTTTGATTCGCTTTTCGGGTGATTTTGACTTTAACGAACGTAGGAGGAAGCTGGAATTCGATTTTGATATGATTGAGATCTTGGGTTTGATCAAAATCAATTTGAGTAGGAAGGATGTGGCCAAGATCGGTGCGACTACGGGGTTGGGAAGTGCAAATAATGAGAAGTTGGCTGATACGGGAAGGAGGGCATTCTTTGATTGGATTAGTGCTGATGAAGAGATTGCCACTGCAAGGGGTGGCGGTGGAGGATTAGCGTTGTGGAAGCGAGTTGATTAAAGCCTATTTGAAATCTGTGTCGATCGATTCAAAGTTGTTCAACTCTTCAAGGCTCTTGTGTGTTGTGAAACTTTTGATTTTCTGTACAAAATTGTGCATATTTTTAGGGCAATGCTAAAGAAATTAATTCGGCTGTTGCACATATCAGTGTAAAAGAGGAGTCTTTAAACGCTCTCATGTTTACGTCTTTTCTTTATTTTCATCTCAATATCGAGAATCGCGTGGAAGAAAACATTTACAATTTTACCCCTCGTTAAAAACCTCATATTTTTCTTCGGTCGGTACACAAGGTCAATTTTCACACAGACGGGTATAATGATACCAATGATATAACAGCAATGTTACCAATATTTAACGATTTCTTCCAAATTCTTAATCTTAATATTCTAATGCATACTATCATGTCGCATGTCGTTAGAAATTGTATAACGCAGGCTAAGTGTTTCAGTAAAAATCGTTAAACTAAATGCAAAATCCCCACTGCGCGAAGCGCCATGGCAGAACTGTTCAAACTTAACGCTTATTTGGGTTCTTCACTCTCAACATTCCTTTACTCATGAAACCCACATCCGGCGCTGGCCCATATGATCTCGAGCTCATCTTCCTCCGATCCCCCGTATTCCTAGTCTTATTTGATCCAAACACGCCACGAACCACACCAGGACCAGCACCGCCATGTTCATCGTCCTTCTTCCTCCTCTTATTACTACTACTCAATTTGCTCGATCCACCAACACCACCACCAACTCCTCGCCCAATGACAGAACCAACAACTCCATGGTTGACAACCCCACTCTCCCTCAACTCCCTCTTCTCCTTTTCCTCCCTCTTCAAAGCCTTCTTCCTCCTCCCAACCAAAATCTTGGTCGGTATTTTCTCCCTCTTTTGAACCCTTCCCGTCAATCGTTCGTATTCCGACGCTTGGTGGAGTTTGGCCTGTTTTCCCGTAAACCCAGTGGCGCCGAATTTGTGGATTTCTCGTATCGTTTTTTGAATGTCTAGTTCTTCTTGTTTTGGTTGATCGGTGAATCCGGAGGGGGGTTGTTTTGGACTGGTGCTGGAGTTGTTGTTGCGTTGCCGCTCGCGTCTTCGGGAGGTAGAACCGCCGACGGTGGTAAAGTCGGGGAAGGCGGAGGGGCAGACTACCACTTGGACTTCTCTTTTCCGTTTTTGACCGAAGGAGGAGGAATTCTTCGATGTTTCTGTATAATTTTTGTTGTTGTCATTGTCGGAGGAATTCCTGGATTGATTTTTATTTGTTTTTCCCATTTTGCTTCTTTTATTTTTCATAAAAATTAATATGCTCGTAATTTGGCGATGTTTGGTTCTTGTGGTGACAATTTTGAGACCTTGAGATCGATCTTTTCGAGCGATTGATCAGGATGACGATGAAGACGAAGTAGACGAGCGCACTTTTTGAGGTGATAAAATGATGTAAGCAAGCGATTCAATTATTCCTAGTGGACGACGCTGGTATCGTACTATGTATTCAGAGAAGTCTCTTGTTTGTCTATATTGTCGGATTCGTATGCCTCGTAATTTCAAAGCTTCTTCATACACTGCATGCCGTTAGCGCTCATACAACACATTATTTATTTTTTACATCCATGAGCTAATGATGAGGATTTTATGCGGTGGCTATTGGATGAGTCAGGACGTCGCCCGTCAAGATGCCATCAAAACGATCCATCATACTGAAAAATAAAGCGTAATCCATCGTCATCAGAAACTCCACTCTGACCATGGCGAAGAAAACATTTTTTTAATGACAAGGAATACAAACGATTTTATCATTCCGATCATGACATACCTCATTCTCTCGGTAGCTCTATCAATAACGTGCCTCACTAGGGCATTCATCCCCCCTACCCACCAAAACTTTCCAAATAAAAATATCCATAAATCAACCTCCCATCTCCGCGAACAACTCTGCTTCACCGGCCACTCCCAATTCACGACGACAAAAACAACAAAGCTCCATTCCTTCATGGCCGACAGCTCCGACTACAAAGCCGACAAATCTGACTTCGACGATGGATCCGACGACACATCCTCCTCCAACTCCCCCTCCAGAGGAGAAGACGACATGGCCAACGTCCCCGTGACGGAAGAAATTCCAGTGCCCATGTCTAGGAACAATGTGGGAAATCGATTCGTCTGTGTGGTCATGGATCGGGATTTTCGTCAGGAATATTTTGATTTGGAGGATGAGAATGGCAATTTTTTAAATTTCGAGGACGATGACAATGATGATGAAAGCGACGAGGAACAAAATGATGTAGACAGAGTTTTGTGGCACATGCACGATGAGAGGGTTGCTTTGACGGAAGATCATGTCATGTGGGCAAGGAAACAGAATTTGTACAACGAGACTTTCAATACGGAAAGTATGGCGGATATTCTTTGGAGTCATCAAATGTGAGTTTTTATTTTTTGAAACGATCAGTATTTTAAGTTCCTGTTCATGTTTTTGTTTTCATCATTTCTTTGTCATCATGTTGACGTAATCCAACTCTCACATCACCTCAACATTGAATTAAACGAAAAAAAATGAATGAAATTGCGAAATCTCGGTACACCAATGGTAAATAAAAATGCATGAAAAAATGAAAACCGAAACAACAACATCAACAACAAAATCAATAACAACAACAAAAGCCTCTCCTCCGACCTACAAAGAGCGATCGGCCACGTAATGTGCATCGACTCTCCAACCCTCGCCCATTGCCGCGAAGCCCTCTCCCGCGATCCAATCATCCAATCCCTCCTCTCTGACGACAACAATCCCAACTCCGATTTCAACGCCAACTCCATCGATGTGTCCTCCATTCCCCTCTACCGATGGCGACACATCCGCGACCACACCCTCCGACGCGACGACGGACGCGACGGTACACCGTACCTCCTCCTCGCCTTCGATCGTCCTGAAGCCCGTTCCGATGGTCTCCGCGAAGAAATATTCAATAATCATTTGGAATACTTGATTCGAAGCGAACGCGTCATCGCCTCGGGACCTCTTCACGTGGCCACCGAGAAAAAGACCGATGGGAAGTCAATCGCCGTGGGGACTTTGCTTTTGTTCAATGCCAGGGATAGGGAGGATGCCGTGGACTTTGTGGAGAACGATCCTGCGGCTTTGGCGGGGTTGTACGAGACCATGACAGTCAATAGGTATAATAGTTTGGATGTGACGGGGAAGTTCGTGAGCGAGAATTTGTGGTTTCCGAAGCAGAATACTTATCAGATGAAGGAAGCTATGGAATATTGGGGGTATCCTGTGGATGATGAGCAGACTAAGTGGTTGAATTGGTAGAACGGGATTTATGATGTGTTTTCTTTGCTTTTCTGGGTATTTTTACTTTGATGCAACATACACTACATACATAACTAGAATCAGCGTTGTGTCATCTTCATCTCCTTCGAAGTATAAGTCAGGATCATTTGGACGTTGAAACCCTCGATGCATTCGTATCCTGACACTGACAAGTGCATTCCACTATATGGCACATCATTAGGCTTCGTGATCTGAGGCTTTAAGTATCATGAATTTTATCTGGTTCAAAAATAATGGCATTCAATACATTAGGTTCATTCAAATGAAATCAAATTCCATTGTTCACCAATAGGATAGTGAGAAAATCAGACGAATGAATGATTGTAAGAAGATTAATCTATTTTTGTCATTGCTTTTTTAATTGACCCTTCGATTTAATGTGTCTTTCTATGAGCTGATTGCAAACGAGTTACTTCGTACATACTGGTTCTTATGAAAAAGTCGCAACTAGGATCGTGTGTCTATTTGAATAAGACCAAGTCTATATTGTGTTTCGCCATGTTTATTATACAACAACCAAACAATGCATAACAAATCAATTACCATGACAGCATTTCCTGTTCAGAATAATCTATATTCATTAACACGCTTAAAATCAATTGCATTTGTGAGCTCCATCACTTGCTATCATCTTTATCTGAGGAACTCTCACTCTCAGTAACGACAGCTTTTAAATCCACGGAGCTCAACTTACTTCCTCGCGCGTTGTGAAGTTGCATGTTCCACATTTCGGCGTATTTTCCGTCAAGAGCTAGCAACTCCTCATGCGTACCCTGGTGGAATTGCGAGATTGGGATAAAACCAATAATTTGATTAGATTGCTTCAGATTTGGAATGCTAGCGGACGACAGAGAAAGAGAAACTACAGCATCTTAAGCTATAGGAACATGTAAGAAAAATGATTACTAACCTGCTCAGCAACTGCTCCGCCACCGAGAACTATGATGTTATCGGCATTCTTGATAGTACCCAACCTGTGAGCAATAACGAGGACTGTTCGGTCAGAACCCAGCCTGTCCAAAGCATCTTGAACCGAATTCTCTGTGACAGTGTCAAGAGCTGATGTTGCCTCATCGAGAACTGAGTTTGGGCCAATGCGAGGTTCAGGTGTGTGAGTGTCTGAAGGAAGTGTTCGGGACACGAATAAGACGAAATATACTTACCAACAATCGATGGATTCTTTAATAGGCAGCGTGCAATGGCAGTTCGTTGCTTTTCACCTCCGCTGAGCTTCAGTCCACTGTGATTAGGTAAGCAATTGCGAAGAGGAAGAGAAAAGGTTCATTTCATGAAAGCAACGAAAAGATATCATACAATAAAACGAATTGGTCCAACTCACCGATCTCCCACCATCGTATCCCATCCCTCCGGCAAACTCTCAATGAAATTACTCAGCTGCGCATCTCTGATAACCTGCAATATTTCCTCATCTGTAGCGTCTTGCCTGCTGTATTTGATGTTATTTTTCAACGTATCATTGAACAATGACGTATTTTGTGGCACGACTCCGATGCTTCCACGCAAGCTTTTTTGTTTGAGTGATCTCGCATCTATGCCATTGATTTTGACTGCACCGCCCAAGACGTCGTAAAATCGGAAAAGCAACCTCGAAACTGTGGTCTTTCCCTCCCCTGTTGATTGAGAACGAACAGAGTTTCCAACTCAGCGGATGATTGGATGAAGGGACTCGTGATAGCAGTGACTCTGCACCGAACCAAAAGAAACACTCACCTGTAGGACCAACCACAGCTGTCACAGTTCCTCTCTTCATCTTAAAAGAAAGACCCTTTAACCCCTTGGTATCCGGTTGCGTCGGATAATGAAACCTCACATTATCAAACTCCACGACCACGTCCGGATCCTCTTGGTTCTTCGCCGGAAGATCCACGGCGTCGGGAGCATCCACCACATCCGGATGTTCCGCCAACAACTCCGACAAATTCGCCAGGTCGACCATGCTCATGACGATCATATTGTACACCGAGCCGAGGTAGTTGAGCGGCATGAATAAATTGATGGTGTAGGTGAGTACCGAGACGAAATCTCCGATTTCCAAACCGGGACAGATGTCGCTGAGGTCCGAACAGCAGTTAGAATTTCCATCGGTGCATCCGGCCGAGATACAGCAATTCTGACGATCGCGAATGCTGATCACCGCCAGGGAGAGAGACGTGGCGAGACATCCCTGCAGCATCATTTGCTGCGAAATGTTGAGGAACGAGAGAGATGCCTGGACGTTGACGCTTCCCGATTGATATTTCTCCACCGACGCTCCGAATCTCTTCTTTTCGTATTCTTCCGCGGTGAAATACTTGACCGTTTCGAAATTGACCAATGAATCAGTGCATTTGTCGTGCCAGTCGTTGTCGCTTTTCGCCACCTGCTTTCGAAACTTCTTCCTCCACAAGGTGACCAATATCGTCCAGGTGATGTAGGTGAAGACGAAGAAGAAGATGGTCACCGCCAATGGAAAGTAGTCGAAGTAACTGGCGAAGATTATGGTGACCAATAAACACTCCGCAATGGCGGGAAATAACCACAAGAAGAGATACTTCATCAAATTATCACAGGCGGCGATGCCCCTGTCCATGGAACGAATGACTTCCCCCAATTTCTTTCGGAGATGCCAGTCCAAACTGAGGCTGTGGAGGTGGTTGAAACTCACTTCGGAGAGTTGAACGAAGGCCGCTTGGGCCACCTTTAGATAGACGAGGGATTGCATTTCCTTGCACGTGGAAGAGGCGAATTGTGTGAGGGAGTAAAATACGGCGTAGCGGATGGCGTAGTCGTAATCTCCCCGTGTCAATGCCGTGCTCGCTCTGCCCAGTAAAATGGGGGCGGCGAGGGAACATGCTTTGGAGAGCCCCACACAGATCCATGTGGTTATGGCCCGAATGCGATTGAGCGTGGCTGACGTGGCGGTGGCATCGGGCCAGAAGTATGGTTTGAGGATGGTGAGCAAGGCTCGTTTGTTGAGTTTGGCTTTCTTCCCCTCCTTGGTGGTGACGCGGGGATGGCGGCATATTCTCCCTTCGGCAATGGCGAGGAGGGCGTAGATAATTAGGACGGCGAGGGAAGCGATGTCGACTTGGGTGGGTTCGCTGGAGCCTCCGTCGGCGGGTGGAAGGGCGATGAGGACGATGCAGCCCACCAAGAGGATGAGTGCCGAAATGGAGTAGAGGCCGCGTTGGAACGAGCTGAATCTCTTTCTTTGGAAGTCGCGCAGATTGAGGACGATTCCGAAGAAAACCGTGACAGCGGCACAGCCGAGCGGTATTCCGTCGTAGATGGCATTGGCGTATTCGGGACGAGTTTCGTTGGTAGAAGTGGAAGTCAGGATGGTAGCGGAGAGGAAGTAGCCGAATAAAATTAAATGAATTATGAGAGAAATGGAGGGAATGGAGGACTCGAGTTTCGTTTTGGGTTCGTCGTCTTCGTCGTCTTCAATTTCCCCGGCGGTTTCGATATCTGCAGCAGTGTTGGACGCTATGCCAGTGCCAGCCGCATTGGAGCGTCTCCTACTGGAAGCATTCAAATTTCTGGTAGACAACCTCCCGTTGAAATTGGCGGTGGACAACCGCCTCATGGAAGACATCATGATGGACCTCTTCCCATTTACAGCGCTGCCATCCAGAGCGGCGTCCGCGCCGCCGTTCTCGCCTTCTTTGGTGGCGGTTGGTTTCGAATTCTCGATCTTCTCCTCATTTCGTTTGGCCTGCTCGGAAGCCGTCGTGACCAGATCGGCGGCGAGGCGGACGAGGTGGAAGGTGGCGCCTACTCCGGCGGCGACCGTGGCAGAGTTCGGTGCCATGGTGTTGTTTTGAATACGGTTGTTCTGCTACGGCTGGTAGTATAACTTGACAATTGTGTTGTAGGGGCAGAGAGTAATTTGACAGAGGATTGAGTTCGTTGAATCGATCGATTTCTTATCTCGTCACCAATGATTGAGGAGGTTCGGGTACTACTAATCTCTCTGTTCGTTGCTGGCTCATTTTTTTATGATGCGTCGTCGAATGTTGCGTTTGTTGTCAGTGGAGTTTTTTTGCTTCCGAGAGGACAAAAAGTGCAATGGAGGAATGGAGTGCACATTATAAATATAGTACTAGTAAAATTACAGTATCTTAGGTACTGAATCTGGTACTGCGAGGTCTAGTACACCTGGTATTAATACGAGTACTTGTGGTAGTAGTGGTGGTAGAAGAGAATCGGGGAAGTTGTCACGTCATCATCACACGGAGCTGGATAAAAAATAATTGTTGTCCCGTAACACTCTCTCGCTTGTATGTATGTGGTGGTAGGTTG
Source organism: Conticribra weissflogii (assembly GCA_036940025.1). Lineage (NCBI taxonomy): Eukaryota > Bacillariophyta > Thalassiosirophyceae > Thalassiosirales > Thalassiosiraceae > Conticribra > Conticribra weissflogii. The sequence goes on along the minus strand of JALLPE010001293.1, from coordinate 3,861 downwards.
GTACCATACATCTATTGAGTTCGATATGGTTCTTTCTTTCAATTCGAATCTTCGAATGAGTTCAGTAGAAAAAAATTTCACTTATATTTTTTTTATCTCATATTATTCGCTATTATTTTTTTCGTATGTGATAGAGAAAGACTGTTCTCGTATCACTGATTATTGGAGGGTTGTTAAGCACCTACCAAGTCTTCGAAGAAGATCGAAGAGTTTCGACGAGTGTGACCTCCTTCGTTTACATTCTTTTCTGATCTTCCAATGATTTTATTTTGTCTGTGCTCGTACTTGATCGCTTTGTCGGTGGATTCAGTCTTTGTTAGTCTGACTAAAAGAAAATTACATGTTTTCACCAGAGCTATGTGAAAATTACTTGTGGTATTACACTCTAAAAGATCAGTGCTTATGGACACTAGACCATAGAAAATTTAGATTTAGTTCATGTGAAGCAGTGGTTATGGTCCCTTGTTTGGTGAAAACTATCCAAGGATGGTCAAAGTCAATTCAAATTAAATATTAGATGATGATAAAATTTCATCCACAATTGCTTGAGATATCAAATTGAGATAGATTTAGTACATCGATCAAAATAAGAACTAGATACAAACTACTAGGCAAAAGAATATGAAAGACTAATGCATCAGGGTTATCCTGAGGTGATCTCCTGTTAGGAATGCTCTAAGGCTTAGGAATCAGAAAGTTCCACAAATACTCAGAATTCTGTAAGCACCAAAGCTGCATGGTGGACTGGATATTGGCCTTCAAAAGTGGAATTTCTCATTTGAATTCTTTTGTATTTGTGCTAGAAAATTTGCAGGACTAAATTTCAATTCATCACATTTAATTTAGTCCACAACAAACCCATGAGCAGTCATACAATTGTACATAGGACCTTTTTTGTATGTCAAAACTAATACCATCAAACAAGACATCAGATGTAACAAATAATCAGTCAAAGCCAGTCCACCATGACAAACATGATTATGGTGTCACCATTTGATATTTTGATGATAAAGTCTGCTATGTGGGCAGGGGGGGTGAAGAGGTCCCTGAGCAAGGATTCATTATCAGGGGCTTAATATTTGGAGAAAATGCATTATTTCTATGGTGTCAAAGTCCTGTAGCACAAAAACCTCCTCTTTGACACAGTTGATGATTTAAAACTAAATGATATGTTCCATGATTGCATTCTGAATTTCCACAATGAGATTTATTTTCATGTAAAGGAAGTTCCTCACATTCACTGTTCATATATTGCTTTTGAGCTGCTATGGGCCCTTTTGTCTTTTGTCTCCATTGTTGCATCCTCTTTAGGGTACAAGTCATCATTGTGAAAGTGATGGGATGAAATTCAAAGTATGCCACCAGGGCTTCATGGAACCAGGAAAAGAAAACAAATGCTATGGAGAGTACTTATGTATGGAATTGAGTGTGGAAAATTGGATACTGTAATATTGTAGTAACATCAGATGAAATTGATGGTTTTTAGTTACTTGGGAAATGAGATATTGCATCAATGTAGAGCAATTTTTGTTTATTGTGTCCATTCAGTCTGGCATAGCTCAGTCATAACAATAGTTACACATGCAAACACATTCCTGGACTATCCTTTATTAAATTGAGTCTTTAGAAAGATATTGAAATATTTAATTTAGATTTTAGAGTTGAAAGATGTTGAGATTTTTAATTTAGAATTGGTAGAAAATTTCTTACCATCAGGTAGATATAAGACAACATATGACACAAAAGATGAAAAAATGGGATCTATCAGGTAAGAAATGATTTCACATTTATATTACAAATTATTTCTTAATGATTTTATTCTTGACCTCATCCACAAACATAACAGGGAAATGCTATAGGTATGTTGTGGACATTTGGGCATTTTGAACATCTCAATCTTGCACAATGGATTATTCTATGATTAATTTATTTTCACTTCCAAACCTATTAAAAATATTACAGTATACTCAATGTAATTCATAAAAAGAATTTCATTTTTTGCCATGAAAATTTTACTCTCTATTGATATACCCAGTTTTGAGTAACGGTATTTCTAAAATTATGAAAGACTGGGTTTAGAACTAGACAAGCGTTCAACACACACAGAGACAAGACAAAGGGGCGCGTGCATGGCACGTGCCCATGATGTCACAAAGAATCAAAGCAGGAGGCACGGGAATCAACAAAAGAGGATTCCCGGGAATCATGAGAGAGGCACAACTGGGCATAACAGTTGGGTGTGTATAGGCCCCTTGGATACAATGGTGATTGCCAGAATGGCCAGTCATTCATTTAATGGATGCCACCATGGATGGCCCAACCTGTTGTTATTGACATTGTTGTAGGCATCATGATGGTGATCCAATCAAAGGTCTTAGGCCTCCAATTTTCATGCCTATTAGTGATCTCACATCACTTCAACAACATTGGTGTGTGACACAATCAAAATGTGTGTATGTACACTTTTGAGGGTTCTCTTTTCAACACTTGCACCTTTTTTCATCAAAAGCAATGAAGATGGGGTCAATGGGACATTGGAAAGGGGTATCTTGAACTTTGATATAACATAGGTTGATACCATTTTTCACTTTTTGTTGAATCTTTTGCTGATTCCATGAATAAATATTGATGATTGTGAGAAAACACCCGGTAGCTTGATAATTATAATTATTTTTGGTTTGATAACAGGGTGATCCTTTCAATATGGACATGGGTGAATGCATGTATGCATTCCCCCACTGTTACTGATCACATCATATCACAAAGTACACCATTTGTAATGTGTTTAGTACTGGCGTTAAGGCGCTATTTAGAGAGGAGGTTGTTTCTGTCTGTTTACCTCTATTATCATAAGACTAGGATGACCATGGCACAGTGGTCCTGCATATGGGTTGTCAAGCCAATAGTGTGTGGCAATTAATTTCCATGCAAATACTAGAGCTCATGATTCTAATTTTTAATGATCATTTAAGTCATTGTCTTTAAATTGCAACCGATTCAGTTGGATAGATTTTCAACCCCTAGAAGGACATGATCTGATTGTGGCAAATGGCGGATGCCATGGTTTACATGTTTTTTTTGTTGAGATGTATTTTTAATATCTTAAGTTGGCTCAAAGTAAGATTCTTGATGTTTTTGCTAACAAAAAAAGACACCAATTGTAAGACTATTGGCAGATGTTGAGAGCTATTCTGAAAGCTATTTTGAGATTTTGGTTCAGAAAGGTAAAAAGCTATTTTTTCATCAAAAATGAGGGTGCAGATGTGAGATCTATTTCTAAAAAAACCAAAAAAAAATAGATTGATGAATATATTTTCATCATTCTGATCGATATCGAAGGGAAATAGATCGACTGATCTACTTTCCCCCCCATGGTATGTTTCTACGTATTCTACGGAGACATAATTAAGCCACAAAAGTAGTGTTGTTGTAAACACATCAACACAAAATCAGCCATGGAACCAACTGTATCGGAAATCCAGGGTTCTGGGACAGGGGATGAGGATTCCACACACCCCCTCAACAACCCCCCCTCCCTCACCATCACTACACACACCGGTGACAACACTACTCCATCAGTCCAAGTAGATTCTACACAAAAGTCACTGCGCACTTCTCCGACCGAGTTTTATGGTGCCTCGAAATCTCCACCTTCCAATATCCCATCATCGTTAAAAAATTCTCCAAAAGGTAGAGGCACTGGCTTCAATAAACAAGAAATTTTATTTCTTGCAAAGGCTTTCATCCGTGTCAGTACTGACCCAATCATCGGAACATCGCAAAAAGAAAATCAATTCTTCCAGCGCATTTGTGACGTCTACAACCAGCAGATTGCAACCTACAATGAGCAAAATGCAAGTG
>JALLPE010001292.1:0-12433 GCA_036940025.1 Conticribra weissflogii | reverse complement strand
CTTTTAGGCTATTTTGACATATCATATTTGGAGCAGTAAAAGAGGTTTATCAGACATGTTGCTCCCATTTTTGGCCCCATATGATGATTGCCCTTGCTCACAAAGCATCTGGCACTGTTGCAAAGGATTTCTTGGGTTTGTTGGACCTTTTGGGGCTCAACCACTCCACTTGCTCAGCAGAGTAATATGGAGGATATTTCATCTAGAGCAACCATGGAGTGATGGTGCTCTGAGGCTTCAATGGCTTGTTTCTAACACACAAATACTTGTCATGATTTGAGGAGATGTTCATTGGGTGTATCTAGCCCTCTGTGCAAAATGATAAGCCTTAATACTAAGACATGATTTGTCTCTAAGTTAATTAAAAACCCATTGATAATAAGCAGTTTTACTGCTAATTGTGGTGGTCGATAGAATGAAGTTTTAAGCATACACTGAGTTCTTTTTTTAAATGGAAACAAAGTACTTTGCCCAAATGCAAAGTGTAACACCCAATGTATTTGCCAGATTATGTTACATTTTCCATGAAGTTCACTTCACAAAAATGAAGAATCAAATTTTATGAGTCATGTGTGCCATGTCACATGTCATACATCATGAGTCATGCTTCATGTGCTACATGTCACAAGTCAAATCAGAGAAGTAATATTTGGGCAGTGTGTTTGTGAGTTTTGTGCTTTTGTGTGTCATGGGCCATGGCCAACTGATGGTTGGCAAGTGGTTGTTGGCGGTCAGTGATGGGTGGCAATTGAACAGCCTTGATTATGATCATCATCATCAGTAAATATCCAGTATGGCATCATTATGACTGAAACAGTGTACCAGTCTATCCATGTTACTTTCCATGAAGTTACATCTTGTGAGTGTTACACTTTGCATGTGGGCACTGTAATACCATCTACTAATAACTATATTTATCATAAAAGTAGCATTCAGCAGACATGCTCATGAGAGAATATAGCAAATAATATTGCGGTAATTTTTACAATGACGTAATTTCGACGTCATTATGCTGTCATCAATGTTGTCTCATCAAGCTCTACGCAAACGATCCTATCTCTGAACAAAAATATGATTGAACATAATTTCTGTCTAATGAAAATCAATTATTTTTATTATGACATTACGCTGCAGCTCTTCCCAACACGTACTTGAATTATCAATAGAATTACGACGATCTAATACGTAGTAGCAAGTTACCATCGGTACCTTTCGTAATTGGGTAAGTTACGGTGTGTGGTGTATGTTACAATCCTTTAACAAACAATATCGAAAGTATGGGTACTACTACCTATTTTTTGTGCCAAAAAAATATATCAGAGACGTGCGCATGTTGAATGAACAAAACTGTCAACAAAAGACAAGAGAAGTGTCACAAGATTTTTGAAAGAGCATTAAATCAATAAGATGAGAATCGTAGCCCTCGCCATCCAAATCTCCTTGGCAGCCGCCCTGGCCACGCCAAGTCGTGTAGCTCAATCCAGATCTCGATGGACGCCGTCATCGGAAACTGCAAAGTCTCAATCCATCCCATTCCTCCCATCAACTCCACCACCTTCGATTAATTCTCTATTTCACAACAAACTATTCTTTCAGTTGCAATCAACACACACTAACTCCTTCATCGCGCGGTCTCTCCCGTCGTCCACGGCTCTCTCTGCTGCATCTGCATCTGCCACGGAGAAACCTCCCAGGTCATCGAAAACCAAAACGATTCTCGCTACAGCCACTCTCGTTCTCTTTGATACGCAATTTCGATCCCTCTTTGTCAAGTACTCCATTCCATTTCCATCCTCGTTGGCAGGATGCGGGGCCCTTTTCAGTGGTTTGTTGCTTTTAGACGCCGTCAGCGGGGAAACTATTGGAAAGAATGTTTTCAACTTTCTGAATCCGGGAGCAGCTCTGCTGGCCAAGTGGCTGCCTGTATTTTTTGTTCCCAGTTTGATTACTTTGCCCTTGGCTAATGGACTTGGAAATGCTTGGGAGGTAAGTCGGATTTTACTTTTTATCGTTATCGTGAAATTCGGATGGATTAGTCTTGTTCTTTGCTGTCATCGTACACGTGTATGTGATGGGTGAGACTCGAAGTTAAATCATTTCTCAATATGAATGAACTTATACGTCTGTATTCTATGATACGTCTGTATTCTATGACACACAAAACCAAGGTACTTAAAATATTCTCCGTTATTATTGGAGGATTTTTCTTCACACTCTTCACCACCGCCGGATCAGTCCTTGGCGTGCGAAATCTCATGGAAGGGAGAACAGAAACTGCACCGGATGAAGGTTTCGCCTCGACAGTTGAAGCATCAATCACTCCAGTCACCAACAAACCACCAAAACCATTCTCCAAAACTCTCTTCCGCTCCCTCAAAGCTGTTTCTTGGATCTCCGGAATCTCTACCGTGGCACTTGTGAAAAACACTCCGGCATCTCAGTGGATTAATCCATTCCGATCTCTATTCCTTCTCTCGTTGACATTATCGACTTTCGTGTTTGGGGCAAATCTTCCGAAGTCTTTCACCAAAATTGTCCACCCCTTGGTAACATGCACCACTCTCACCTGGGTAGCATCAAAAATCCTCGCATCTCTAACTGGAACCGACTTCCTCGAAATCCTCAAAGCGTACAAAGTTGCAACACTCTCCCCAATGTCAGCGGGTGCAGGTGACGTACTCCTTTTCTGTCTTGGACCGGCAGTAGTGGCACTTGCATGTCAAATGTATGGTAGGAAAAAGTTAATGCGAGAAAATATACCGGAGGTTGGAGTATCCACATTAGTTTCATCATTGGGTGGATTGTATGGAACGGCAGCGGCTGTAAGATTGCTTGGAATCGGAAATACTTCAGTCAGACTCAGTCTCTTGTCTCGAAACATCACTTCTCCTTTGGCCATGGCAATCGCTTCAATTCTCGGGGCGGACGCATCATTAGCCGTCACAATCGTTGTGTTGACTGGGTTGTTTGGTGCCAATTTTGGTGCATCTATTTTAGATGCGTTTGGGATCAAGGATGCAGTTGCGAGAGGTTTGGGCATTGGAGCAGCGGCACATGGATTGGGAACTGCGGCGTTTGCAAATGAAAAAGACGCTTTCCCGTTCGCGGCTATCGCCATGGCGTTGACGGCATCGGCGTGTACTGTGCTAGTTTCCATCCCTGCTGTCAAATCATCTGTATTGAAATTGGCCCTTGGGATATAGACAAGTTCAGCTGGCGTGAATTTTTTGGAAACAATGATAGAAAGGAGGCAAAACTTTGGCCCCGTTCATTTATTTCCATGCGGCGTCAAGTTCCAGCGCATTACAATCTCAGGGACATTCGTTTTATTGCGGGTCGAGGAAATGTTCTATTTACATAAGTGGACCTGTGACAAGTGCCCCAATGATAAGAACAAGCTTTCTTTATTATATCTGTAAACATGCAATTGTCCAAGATGACATGTTTGTGATTTTAACCTATTGGCTTCACTGTCATCAAGAAGAATTGTGCAGTTTATTTGACTCGCATGAAGCGTATTTGATCTAGTGCGCAGACCTTGTTTGCCTAATGTATCAATGATAGAGATTGGGATTATATACCTATTTAATACAGTAAAATGTGAAGAAGTTACCGTAGGATCCACCTATATAATGATACAGACTAAGAGACGCATGATCATGATGTGTCAAAACAACTGGAGAGGGAGAAAAGGTAATGAAAGTTGAAATGCGATATGATGCCCATGTTCATAGTAGAAAAATGTTAGCAAAAACGACGCAAAGCTTAGATGACAACGATGCTGATTTTGATAGGCACCAACATGTCAGAACATTCATTTCATGGAAACTTGACATTGTACCAAATCACAAGGTCTCAAAGATTCGAGTCAAGAAAATGAATACATCAGTAATGATGAAAGAATCTAAAATGACATATGATAAAAGCGACAAAAACAATAAAGTTGATATCATTAGAACTGGTTTGAATGAGAAATATATCAATGCAGTGAATGACTCTCTAATGAAAAAACTGAAGTCAAGATCGCACAAAGACATGTCAAAGAGTTTAATTGAGGGTATTCAGGGTGGCAAAAATTAACAAGGCTATGGGATCTATGAGCAGAACACATTTGTTTAGGCAAATAATACCTATATCTCAAATAGGGTTGAGTATTGTGAAAAAAATTGAAACTTGGATGACAATACTTTGCCTAGCAGGGGGCCTCTAATTCTCACACCACTATCTTCCATGATGTTTCCCCTTCCTTAGCACTTATCCAATCAACACAAATCCTCCATCCTTCAATGAAAATTGCAGTGGACCTTCAGCACAGTTTTGAATTTATCTTTTAAAGTTGCAGGAGGGAATCAGCTGCAACAGAGATCTTATGCTAGTTTTGAGATCTAAGGCTCTTCAAGTCTGTCAACTTTTCAGGCTTCCACTCATGATGCCAAAAATTCAGCCCCTATTGGTTTCTTTGGTGATGGGTTGGGGTTAAGCTTGTACAGCATGGCATGTCAGGTTGCTTTGTGCCCTGTCTTTCAAATCCAGATCAACCTTTTGTGATTCTTCTTGGCTTCATAGGCATCTTTACACATATCCAATTATCACTTTGATACATTCTATTCCACTTCCTATCTCCAATAAAGTACCAATGAATTCTCCTGTACATCATCAATAAACTCATCCATCTATCATCAGCAAAAACTATTGCATAAGAACCTATTCTTTGTACATTTTTTGTACAACTTTGACTACTATTTGAATCCACCTTCTTGAATATCCACCTAAGGTCACTACAATTTCAATACATTTTTGAATGAGTGCCTTGCACTCCAAATGTTACTGATATTATTCATGACCTTGAAGCTTCTACCAGTCTTAGTCAGACTTCTTTGAATATGTTGAATTATTCCTTTTCATGACATCTCAAAGGTCATCAAAGTCACTGTATATGAAACTGCATTTCACAAGTTCATTGACACCAAGGAGTGACTTTTCAATTTGTATTATCAATTACCTTCCTCCAAGGTTTACCTTTTCAGTCCTTGAGTCTTCAATCAGTATTGTAGGGACACATCATTTATGGCAACACATTTAAGATACACCTAACCAATTAAAATTAGATAGATATACCCATCAATGTTTTTGATGACAAAATGTTCCTACTGTTTGAATGTTAAGGTGCACTAAAGCTGATAAGAAAGTGTTGTGGCTTTATCTGGGTGGAAAAACCTTTCATTTACTTATGCCCTCATTGATAATTGATGAAACTACTGTAATCAGAGAAGCACATGAGCATAATTTCCTTCCTACTCCAAATATGTTGACCTTTGATTGGTATGGCATCCAATGTCAATCATTTTGAACACACACTTGTGGCACTGGAAGCTTGGGATCAGCAAGGAATATATAGAAGTGCATATGTGATCAATCGATTGTCATCAATCTTCTGGCAGTCATGACATCATCATTTCCAACAAATCAAGTGTCTCCTGGGCTTAAAGAAACCTTGATAGGCAAGGAATTGATTTAGGGGTTGCTCCTGAGATACAATATTTCTATGACGAAAATTTAATATTCAGTGCTGAAGTCTTTGTTGAGATTTGAAAGGACTAAGACTAGAGTTAGTCATCCAATGTGCTGTTACTGATAATTCAATCTAAACCATTAGTATGCATGAGCTTGAATTGTTATGTCTAATTTTTCTTTGCACTGGAGCATGTATAGGGCCAATTGTTTTACACATTGGCAAATTGACATGAAGCATTCTTTTTGGCTTCCCAACATCATGCCCAATAATCTCCTTGATGCCACATCTATGAAATTACTTACAAAGACCAAACCAAGGCCAAGGCCATAATTAATTGTGTTGATCTCTTTCATGCTCATGTGTGGAGTTGTCAAGTATGTGTCCTTGATCCAAAGCTCCAAGACGGGCTTGTGATTTTTAAGTGGAACAATCAATCTTATTTGAGCTAATTTTTGTGATTCATTGATGCACTTTCTTCCCTCATAGTGAAATTTTGTCACTTATCAACTGGTTGATTCTCCATTCAGTATCACCTAGTAATTGATGAATTACTTAAAATTAAGTCTTTGAATCTGATTGCAATTTTTACTATTATGAAGACAACAGCACCTCTTATGACCCCTTTATTCATCATCTGCCTTCATATGATGATGTGACTGGGTAAACCCAAGTGTTGTGATTGTTGCAAACATCATGAATGTTGTTCTCTTGCTGAAGATAATGAACGTATCAAGTGATTTGATAAAATTCGTGATAACCTGATAACCCTCATGATCCACTGATAAATGTTTTCAGGTAGTCCATCATCAGACCATCTGTCTCAAGTCTTTGGTCCAAAGAGAGGTAATGTAGCAGCTTGTCCTGCTGAAGATAATCAGTGTATCATACCTATCACTACTCCAGGGGGAGCAACCACCAACAAACCCATTATCTGATGAAGATCCTGTTGCTTATCATAATTCTTCAGTTGTCATTTATATGATTCAAATGAATCTGGTAGTGAATATCTTCACCATAGCAAGCAAATCTGGGAATGCTTATCTGGCCATCTCAAACAAACTACTAGATTCATGTGTATCTTGTGAACCCAACAATCTCATCCAAGAATATCACATGAAAGAAAATTATTTGCTTTCAAGATAAGACTTGTGATTCTATTTTAAATGTTATGCCTTTAGTGCACCATACACTTGATGGTCTCTGTCCTAATTTTGAGTTTTCCATCTAAATTCATTGTCTTGCTGCCAAGAACTGTGGATACATTAGCTCCTTCAAAATTTTGCAACTACAGCCTTCTCATTTTTTCAAATAGTCTGAAGCAAACAAAAAAGATAATCTCAACTGAAATCAAGCCAAAAATGGAACAAATCAGAAGAATATTGGAAACAGCTAAAAAATTCTCAGTACTGTGGAAAAATGGGAGCTTGGGATATACTTTAATGTGAGGACCACATGAATGTTATTAATTGAACTTGTAGATTCAGATACAAGTGATTTCCAAATAGAACAATGAAGAAATATAAATAATACTTTTATGCTTGTGATCATCAGCAGTTTGAAGATATGTCCCTATGTTCATAAGTACCACTGTTTGATCAATGGTTATTCTTGAGACTTTACTATACCTGAAGACAAAACAAGCAAATGTCAATACTGTCTTTCTTCTGGATATGGAGAGTAGGATAAATTATTTTTTCAAAGAAATCTTGCTCTCAAGCATGATTGCTCAAATTGAGAGTAAAAGGTTCTAAGGCTCAAAAGAGTTGTTTTTGAATAATCAAAGCATATTTATGAATTCTGAAAGTTTGTTACCGAGGGTCTCAGAATCTGTGGACTATTTGAGGTTTCTGCAACTCCTACCTTGATATTGATAAGTAGTCAGAAAGTAATTGTCATGTGTTATTTTGATGATTTGAACTTCTCATCTAGAAACAAAAAGAAATTTCTTAGTTTGAAATGTTGTTGTGTTTTTCTTTGGATGTTTGAAAAATGCTGTGAAGTAATTAAAAAGACCTGTCTCTCTTCATCATAATGCCAGTTTTGGTCTAAAAAGTCACATGTTGATAGCAAGTTGCCCTTTAGAATAAAAATGAGGGCAGATAAAGTCACTATATTTCTTGCAATTACTTTAATTCAGATGATGCCACAAGCTGAAGGTATTCACGTCATAAATCCAAAACTAGAAGTAATTTGACAGAGTTTTGGATCAAACAAGGGATTTTTAGAGTGATTGCAAGTTTTTATTCATTATTGGCTTTTTCATGACTTATTGATAATGTTGATTACTGTGAGTAACTATTTAATTTAGTTTTACAGTCTTTGTCAAGATTTTGTATTATTTTCTAACTTCAAGCACTATTTTTCACAATAAAATCACTCATGTCTTTAAAATTTTTTACTATGTCTGGACATATCCGATGTTGGCTTTGGCGTCTTCAAATTTTCATAAGTCTAGATGTTTGAAAACTGCAACTAAGGGACATTTTTGACCTGCAAGACAATCCCATGCCGATGGCATTGATTTTGATCAAGATTATTATGCCAGTGTGTTTTTTGGATTTCATATTGAGCATGACTCTGAGACACAAATTCTTAAAATGAAACAATAAGGCTCTATCAAGTATAAATTGAAAAATCTTAGACTTGAAGGTGCTTAGTTGGAAAAGTTGTATGTTTCAACATTACAAAATTTCACAATACCTACATTAGATCCAGACATGTTGAGACATACCAAAAAATTCTCCAGGGACATTTTCAATCATTCATTTGATCAAAATGAAATTGTTTCCACATAAAAATGTAAAATAACACCAGAAATTTCATCTATATAAAATATTTTTTGTTACAACATTTCTATTTTACAATTAAAAATTGAATGATAAAAATGAATACAAGCAATTTCTTTTTCAATAAATCTTTTTTATAAGCAATATAAATTGAACTTTGTTGCAAAAATGATGGATGCAAACAAATCATTATAATAATCTGTTAATTTTTCACTATAACCCGTCTTTCCTCCATCAGATTATTATTAAGTTGATTTTTATTGACAATTTCCTTTTGCTTTTCACCTATATCATCTCTCTTGCTCAGGAATCCAACAAAGAGCCATTTTTTGAAGATACACAACAATATCAAATTTTTGTGCAACCGATTTGGAAAAATTAACAGCAACTGAGAAATAATGACCCCCTCCTGCTCAGCAAATCCACACAGAAATGATACTACACCAATGGAGCAACTGAGTCCAAAAGAAAGAAAGAATATATGTTGTTGGGAGAAAAATAAAAAACTTAAGCAGAAACAACACTCACATCACCATTGGAAATACATGCCAAATTGTTCCCCCCATTTGTTTGGAGACTTGCCATTTTTTGTAACCATCTGGAACAGTGAAAAAACTAGTAGAAAATCAATCCAATTTTTAAAGAATAACTACATTGCAAGATAATTTTCTCTTCCCATGTTTTTCAGAAGTCCAAATTACAGGAAAAACAAGGACAATGCTAAAAATAAAATAAATTGTAAAATTTTTTTCTAGTTTGAATTTTAAAATATTTGTCCACATTTACAGAATGTGACAATGACATATCTTCAACTTTTCCAATTAATAGTGAGGTTGAAACTGCAAATGTAAAACATCAAGGACTCATCTTTTCAAGCATTTTCATGGAGAACAAGTCTCTGTTGATTTCAACTTCAGCAGTATTGTTTGCATGCTCATGTATTTTGCTGATCACACTTATTCTGATATTACTTATGCTGTTAACTATACTAAATTATACATTCTTGCCAAAAGCTTGTACACAAACTAGTCTGAAGCAAATTGGTTGTGCAGTGAACCTAAAAATCCTAATTTTTGATGGTTGTCCAACTTTCAGATTTAATGGGATTGCAAGTTTTGATGGGAGGTACAGTAATGAAGCATTGGGTGATCCTGTTGTAACAAGAACCAAATGAAAATATGGTTGTGGTTGCATAGTATCTAAGAATGTTCAGTCTACTATGAAAGCTTGGAGACGCAAAAAACCTAACCCTAAACACACATTGTAAAAAAAATTACTTTGGCCTTCTCACTGAGACAATTGTATGCTACACCATGCCCCCTCACCAAATGATTCAATGAGAATCAAAAAATTAATTTAAGGGTACTTAAGTTTCCTTAGGCGCATTTTAGGAAGAGGTATCAACTTGAAAACTTTCTTGTCTGGTTCATCTTGTGCTTGAGCATAGGTAGTCTTTCAGAAATACTATGGCCTAGTGTGATTTTCAATCCATTGTGACATGTTCACAAAAGTAACAACTACCATGACCTATAAAGTGATTCAAGTCTTTATAGTCAGTTGATTTTCCTTCATTACTATTATCCTTGAATATTCCTGAGGAATTTTATGTATCTTGCCGGGTTGCTCATGTTAGTTTTGTCAATTCTGGTAACTGCTGCCATATGAGCCTCAATGGACTCCAACTTGTTGAATTTGGTATTAAAATTTTCAAAATTTTAAGGGGACCAGTTAATAGTTGTTTTGCATTTTGTTCACTATTTCAAGGGTTGCATAACAAATGAGAATATTATCTAAGTCCTCCTGATTGAATGGCTTAGCGAACTTTAACCAACTTTTAAGGTAGATAGTTGAGGTACTAATTGATGTTGCATGAGGTCAAGCCAATAATGTGTACAATCAGTCTTTTAATGCTGCATAGGCTGAAACAAATGTAGTTGGTGTTTGCAATCTTCTTTAAAAAACAGATAGTGCTGTTAGCAACTCCACTAGAGGTTGTCATCACAGTGGGATGGTTCCTCTTCAGCAGAGAAACATGACAGATGACAAATCATGAGTCCCTGTTTTGGTACTTTGATTGTAAAAAAACCAGAATGAACTTTTATTTGTGTAAAAAAATTTACCATTGGAAGATTTTTGTTCATCATATTGAAAGTTTATTAACAGTACAAAGTGGAAAATGAATTCTGGACAACAAAAATATGTATGAAAAAATATTTGTGGATACTAGGAAATAATTTGAAATGAATATTTTTAACAAAATTTTAGTAGCTAAGTTGAACAGGCTAGACAATTTGTATCTTGATAAATTTTAGCACATCAAACCTTTTGTATCATCTGATCATTGGATGAATCACATCTGTGTTAAGTTTGAGGTGGAAACAAGCCCAAATTAAAAAACCAAGGAGAAATAAATATAAAGATTTCTTATATCAATGATTCATCCATTTCACAGTGAAGAAAATATAAATATCGATACTTAAAAAATCAAACCTTGGATTCACAGTAGTTTTTTCCCCATGTAATTTGACAGTGTGAGCAAGGACCATGCAACAAATATGTGCAATGATATTTGAACAACATAAACTGCATAAATTTGTCTATATGTGTTTGTATACCAACTTTTATACCACATTATTAAGCATGGTTTTATCCATTCAACAATTCTTTCACTGATCAGCATCTTGATCTTTTTTACATAGCATTGAAGCTGCCATCCACAGTTGCATCATGGTCTGGGTCATTCCCTTATCATAAAAATATTGTAATATATTTGATAATGTTGAGGTCAGTGTTGGTGGAGCTGCTAGCACAATTTGTAACAGACATTTATTTTGATGGGGAAAAATACACAATCCCCATGCCAATGTAATATAACATTGGAAAAATCATCAATTGTCATTATATCACTCACATCATCTTAGGGCTTGAAATCAATATGAGAATAATATCTGCAAGACTGGTGTTGGTAAAATCACTGAAACATTACATGTTTCAATGATGGCAGAAGACCATTAGGTAATTACTTCTCAATAACAAGTAAACTAGGTCTTCTATTGGAAAGTGTCCATTTTATCTTTCATTTGGTTTCCTAAATGTACTTATCTAATGTTTGTGTTTTATGAATTAACATCAATTCTCAACACAGAATTCTTTCACAATTTGAATTGGATGAAATCAGAATTGTATCAGGAATTCTACAACATTGATAATGCATGAAAATATGTCAACTTTGCAATAAAAAAACGGCTTGCTGTTTACATCATCACCAAAACTCACATTGAAACTTAATTGGAAATGATCTATGAAGTACTTGCTCATAACGTTGGTATTTTGTGGAATATTACAATAATTACTCTCGTTCTGTGTGATTCTGTTGGAGTATTGATTGACAATGCTTGTTTCTAGGGTGGTTACAGATTTTTATTTGATTTCTTTTTGGTAGCCATTTGATTGCATATGGCTTGTTGGAATCGTCAAATGAACAACTATGTATGTTGAGAATAACAAACAAAGAAGTTTCATACTTGTGATTGTCCCAAGATTTGCTACCATCATCATCAGATGCTGTGGCAAATTTAAATATCTTTTCACCATTAACATCCCCCATGAACCAGAAACTATGTTGATATCACAAATAGCACTTCCTGGTGCAACCTTTTTGTAACCTTCTATGGCTGGCAGTGCTCATTGTTGTAGTGATTCTTCTTGTGCTCATCTTGTTATTTCTCTTCTGAGTTTTGATGAATCAAGGCTCAATGCTACAGAAGATGTAGTGTAGATGATATTTCTTTTCTTAAGCAGCCCAATAAATCCTTGTGAGATGGGCATTCTTTTTGTGACTGTTCAACAAGGTATCATAGAAATGATCATATCAGTGTCAATATCTCTTGCCATATTCTATAAACATGTGCAAATGAAATGATTACTTAAAATGTTAGTGCCATGTCAAGATTTTCTTGTTACATTAGTCACAAAAATTATACTCATTAGACACATGAACTGGAAATTTGACTTCGTCTTTTGGTTATTCCACCTATGTGAGTCATAATGGAATATTACCCATGAAAAAATCTCAGCACATTTCACTACTCATTAAATGTTTGACTTATCATTAGGACAAGAGGAGCACACC
>JALLPE010001291.1:0-14697 GCA_036940025.1 Conticribra weissflogii | reverse complement strand
GTGACGGCGACGGCGACGGCGACGACGTCGACAATAATAACACTAACAACAATAACAGCAGCAATAACAATAACAATGTCGACAGCAGCCACCGGACACTCCAACCCACCGCCACCGCCGTCGCCGTCGCCACCCCCAAATACAAATCCCCCACGCACATCCCCCTCCCCCAAACCGCCACCCCCCACGCCCTCGACTCCCCCTCCTTCCATCCCCCCTCCCACACCCTCTCCCATATCGCCCACTCCTCCATCCACACCCTCCTCGAAACGAACGAACGACTCGCCCTCGACATCCGCACCCTCGACTCCACCATGCAAACCCTCGTTTACGAAAACTACTCCAAATTCATCGACGCCACGGACGCCATTCGAAGCATCGGGACCAACGTCACCACCGCCGGGAACGACGGACTAGATCGCCTCAAGTTGGCGGTGGACCGGATCAAGGAGTCCTCCTCGAGGTCGGAGCGATTGCTCAAGGAGTCGAGGGAGGCAGTGGCGGAGAAGTTGAGGATACAACGGTTGCTCGTTCGGTTGGATGCCCTGCTGTGTCTTCCGAATACCTTGAGGGGCCTCATCGAAAAGGGAAAGTTTCGGACGGCGGTGCAGAGTCACGGGAGCGCGACGCAGATCTTGGGGAGGCATTCGAAGGGCTTCGAGAGTTTGAGGAGCATCGAGTCGGAGTGCGCGGTTATTTTGCACGAGATGAGCGCCGATTTGAAGAGGAGATTGCTTTTTTGGAGCGGAAGCGGGGACGGCGGAGCGTTTGGCGCGTATGGGAGGTTGGGACATTACCGTTCGTATGACGAGGGGGCAGGCGAGGAGGACGTTCCGTTGCCTCCCAGGACCATTGCCGAGATTTTCGAATGCGCCGGAACCTTGCTCATGTTGCACGGCACGGCGTTTTCGCCGGAGCTGGACCGAAGTCAGTGCCAGAAACTGGCGCTTTTGGCCTGTGGGCACTTTTTGAAGGAGAGACTGGATCCGACGAACTCGTCTTCCAATCCTGCGTCGGAGACGACTTCGACTCCAGAGAAGGAAACAACACCTATTTCCTTGTCCGGAGCGAAATCGCCAATGCGAAAGGAGGATGGCATAAAGGAGGATTCGAAAGTGCCCAGTCTAGAAGGCATCGCGGCAGAGTTGCCGTTATCGTTCTTAGATGGACTATTGGAGTCCACCACGCTCTTTGGCGTCAGTTTCCCTCGCGATCCATCCGACGTGACTTCTCGGGAATTGCTCGGCGCCTTCGTCAAAGAGAATTTCGACAAATTCATCATCCATGTCAAGAAGATCTTGATTCGCAGGAGTGAACCGTTCAACCAAAGTGGCGACATCAGCAACACTGGAATCTCTGACACCAATGACACCAACAACCAGAACAGTAAACACAAAAATATTGAAACTAGAGATACCACACACGATGAAGACGAAGAAGAACAAGAATCCAAAGAGGACGCCAATTTCCTCCAAATATCCCTGGCGTTGGCCCACCTCCTCCGCTCCGTCAGAGAATTGGCCTCCGGTCTCGCCCTCCCGGAAGTGGGACTCGACGTCTCTCTGGCCTCGACGTTGGTGGATCAAACGGTGGAATTGACGGAGATGTTGGTGAGGAGGAGAGTGGTCGTCAAGTTTTATGGCTTGAGGGAGGTTGTGGTGAAAGATTGTTTAGGGCCTTTGGTGAGGAAGGTTATAAAATCGGGTCATAGTAGTCAGCTCGATAGTGAGAAGGATGGTAACATAGCAGAGGGAGACGATCCCGATGGGGGACCGTCGAAAACTCTGGCGGAAATGGTGCAATTCGCCAACGTTGCATTGTCCGATGGGCTTCAAATGGCGGATGACTTGATTCGGGCGACTTTGCAACGGTCCCAATTGACGGGTGTAAACAACGCAGGTGTCGTGGCCCCGGTGGATTCGGCAGTGGTCAAACTAGCAGTGCAGAAAAATGCTCGGTTGTTTGGCGTATGGCTGGCCACTTCGTTGGAACAACTCGTCGGATGCGAACCATCTGATAATAATCAAGTTATTTTGGAAATCATCGATGATGATTCGGAAAATGATTCTAGAGACAATAAAAAGATGATTATCTTGCCTGAAATGGAGAGTGACGATGACGAATTCTTGTCAGCATCTCCCTCTCCGTCGTTTTCACGCAAAGATTCTGTAGAAAATATACGTAAAGTCGAAGCGTCGAGACAGCTCGCCAAGCTTGTCGTTCAATTGGACGACGAGGCGTCTGATCAGGCATACTCGGACTTTTTACTCGCCATCTGCGAAATGTGCCGTCTTGCCGAACGCAGCATCGCTACTACATTGAACCAATCCATTCAGTCTGCCATGGATCAAGACTCTCGACTGGCGGAATCGGCCAATACATTATTTGCTTCGTCGATCAATCCGCATCGCAAGGGAAAAGACGTGTTAGATGCGGATAACGTCCTGGCCAAGCGGTTTCAGCTCGCGGCTTCTCGCGCTTTGGCCATGTACATAATGAACCGCGGAGCACAAGCCGCGTCGGAACTTTGTGCGAATATCTATGACTTATCGGATGCACGGGATCCCTACGCCATTCCGAGCCAACCTCGCGACGAATGCTGCAAGTTATTCGAACTCATCAAAGCTTCTTGCGTCGATTGCATATCCATCGTCGGGGGGGATTTGTTCGTGGCACCCGTGGCTCCCTTTCCCGACGATGATGCATTGTACGGGGACGTTTTTGGCAATCGATTGACTCAACATCCCGCCGGTGGTGGGGTCAGTTCGTCGGGAGCGCCGCGTGGTTTGCAATTGGATGTGGAGCGGATGTTCATCGAAAAGACTCCGGTCCTTCCTCATTCTTTGGAAGAATTGAATTTCAAGAGGAATAGCGTTGTATCGGGAATTTTACGCGTGGCACTGGCTTCGTTTTTGGAATGCACACGTTCCAGCGTCTTTTCTTCGTTGGGGTATCGACAAATGAAAGTGGATGCGATTTTCTTGCGATACTTAATACCTCATTTTGTCAAGGATGAATTTGGAACTGCGGATGCCAATGCATGTACTTGCCTTTTCAATACGATCGATGACATTATGTTGAAGGCCGGACAGAGATGTGTCGATCCCGAGGTAGTTGGAGATGATGAATATTATGATGCCGAAAAGGATGAGATTGTCACTCCTTTTGCAATCGTGCAACACTTTTTACTGACTGGTGGAAGTTATGTTGCTGATGATGACAGAGGCGATGATGCGGGTGAATTATTGATGAAAAGAATATCTTTCTCGTGACTAAGTTTTCATGGCCTCATCTTAACTGAAATAACCTTGAATGATCAAATGGTGAAATATCCTAAGATAACATTCCTATCAAGGTCATTACGGAATTGCATCATGAATATTATTATTCTCCCTTGTTTTTGTTATACATAATAAATTTTGGGTTTCATCTTCCCCGTGCACAATGCAAACCTCCATGGCATTTTAGTTCAAAAGAATGATTTCCAATTAAAGGTAGATACAAATTTCGATTTAAAAATTATTATCTTAGTTCATCATCATCACCTTTCACGAATTGCTTGGTCGATAAGATCGCCCATCACCACCTACTATGATACCAACAATCCATACGACAACAACAACCCATCATTATTTTTTATTTCCCACGCACTACGCCTCCCTTCCCACGGACTGCCCCTCATCACTATCTAGTACTGAGTTGTACCGTCATAAATTTAAAATCAACGCGATATCTGAGATGAACCGTACCTGCCTCACAATAGGACAACGTCGTCTTGCATCCCATTTGAAATATCGAGGCACGCATACACCAACTACCAATGTCATCCGGTTTTTGGTTTCCAGGCCCACTCAATCGCGGAAAAACAGCACACTATTGTTTAACTTTTTGCAAAAAATCAACAAGCTTCCGCAATTGAAACATCTAAGACAAAATTCTCCATCTAACAACGAGCTGAAGTCTGCAATTGCTCAACAACAACAACAACATAATCAATTGCAAAAAGATGTAGTATCAACGCTACAACGTCGGATTCCGATATTCATTGCATCTATGTCCATTTTCATTGCCGGAAATGTGGTGATAGGGACGATCACACATTTGAATGATGACTATTTCCCGTATTATCCACTGCCATTTGCATTCGATGTTGGCATAGGACCGAGCATGATACCGACTATGTATCCGGATGGCAGGGATTTATTTTTGAGAGATTGTTGGAGTGATAGATTTTTCTGGTTTGATTGGAATCATATCATCTTTACTCTGTCTGACAGATGCCGTGATGCATCAAGTAAAATTGTTGAACTAAAGGGGGGAATATATTCTTTCAAGAGGCCGTGGCAACGAGGCGATGTTGTTTGCTATTTGCAACCTGATTCCAACTTCATTGCATGCAAACGGATAATTGGAGTGGAAGGGGATACGGTCCAATTATTTGGTCAATATGCAAAGGATTTTAATCAAATCAATTCCAATGGAGATTTTGGAGTGACCTATGATGAAAGATATCCACAACCTTACTGCAGGAAGATTTCTAAAACAGAAAGCGGGGAAATGAATGACGAATCAATACACAAAAGCACAATCATTGTCCCTGCAAATCACGTCTGGCTAGAAGGCGACAATCCACTGTATTCAACCGATTCTCGCCATTTTGGGCCGTTACCAATAGCAGCTTTGCGTGGGCGTGTGGTGTTGAGAGTGTGGCCAATCCGAAGAGAAAATAATGAGAGAGAGCCGGAAAATGGATGGTGTCGGTTGAGTAATGTTAGACCGAAGCCTATTCTCGACCCACGTGACTTGTTGAAAGATGGTTGCTATGGTGTGCGAGAAATGAATCATGATGAGATTGCGAGATTAAAAAAGGCGAAAGAATATTCGAACGAGTAATTGGAAGAATACTTTCAAACGATAGGTTCTTAATTATTGTTTTCTGTTTTATTCACTTGAATGGTTTCTCAATTCAATGGGTTCCCATCGTCGTATTCAATTTGTTTTGGAAGTTCGATTTCAAGCATTTCCGTCTTCAGTTACTGATATAACACAAACTTGTTGAAAACCTTCAACGGAACATGCCCTCATTCTTCTTACTCTCACGATCAATCAAATCAATCGGCCTCAAAATATTGCTTTTGTTCGTCTCCACAATATAACCATTCATTACCATCTCATCCAACAAGAAATGTACCTGTTCCAACTGATACATGATGTCGAGCTCGCAAATCGACCCCGCCCACCGATCCATAGTCTCTACCAAAGTATGAATAAACTCCAACAGCCCCAACTCATTCTCGTAATTCTCCGCGGTACTCCCAGACTTATCCCCCAAAGCCACCCTGGCATCTAAATCGGCCTTGGTTCCCACAATGAAAAACAGACTGGCATATCGGCGATAAATCACTTTGAATCCGCGGTATTCGAGGAAGGAGCATTGGAGTTCCGACCGCGAGAGGCATTTACGGATGATTTCGGATTCTAACGCCACGCGTTCCTGCATGTCCATCCATTCATAGTAGGATGAAAGGCGGGTCTGGCCCTGTTTGTTCCTGGTATTTGTTGAACGAGTGGAGAGAATCAGATTAGAGGCGAGATTTTATGAAAGGTCAGAAGCCGTGCCAAGATAGAGTTCGGAACTCACACCATTAAAATGAAAGAAATCATGCTCGTAACCAATCAAAAGAGTCTCGAACGAGGCGCTGGTTCGCCAGAGCGTCGGCGGTGAGCAAGGGCAGTCTGATAACCAGATTAAGATGGGACGATGGGCGGGCGGCGCCTGTTAGTTTTGAAACTCCTGCCTGCAATGCGTTCTACATGCAAGAGGAGACAATAATATTGTATGGTGTAATTAACTTCACCTTGAAAAAAGCAGGGTAGAAAAAAGGAGTAGTCGATTATGAGCGTGTAGATGGGCTGCATTTTTGGTGGGCTTTAATCGCATTCGATATCTCTTCTATAATGCTTCTTGAAGTGCATACTACTCCAAAATAGTATTATAAGAAACTAGTTAAATCAGCCCACGTTTTACACAGCCTTCAACTGCAAAGAGCGCAACGACATATTATGATTAGATGGGTAGGTACTTTCGGGTGTTGCAATATTATGAGTAGGGACGGTACTACCTAGTACTACCCTAGATGCAGATGAGACGAAGAAAACCGTGGTACTACAACATATCTATTATTTTTATTATTTTAGAAGACACTTACGAGATAATAATTATGCGACGAACCCAACTCGGTTGATTTTAAGACGACGGCTGCCGCAACTGCCCCAGTGAAATAGAATTTTTTTATCATAATTACCTAGATCACAGTAGATCATTACATTAGCCGCTCAAGGAAAATCGAGTCTCTCTTCGTTCGTTGTCCACGAACAACTGAACCCGTTTGAATGGGTTGAACCGTTTTTTTGTCACACGAAGATAACATTACTCTCTACTGAGAGTGAAAGGCCTATGTCAAGCCGGCACACTACTCATTGAAAGAAATCACCATGTTCCTTTCCAAATTAGCAGAGAGGACGGGTCTCTTTGAATTCCTCGCTCCAATCATTGGCGGGTACGACAATACTGGTGAAAGCAAACAACAATCTGCGGAAGGTAGCAATAATGGCCACGAACCGTTCCAGGAGAGCGAAGGACTCGTGAAAAGGCGTAGATTGGACGCTCAGAAAAAAGCAGAAGATGATGCCGAAGCTAGGGGCGTATTTGCGAAGAAACAAAGGGTTCGTTATCATAATAAAACTACCGACAATGTTTGTGATGCAGTAGTCGTGGGAGTTCATTTTGATGATGGTCCAGAGCAACCATATTATGTGAGTTCTCCCCGTATATTGCTAATTGCTCATTTTCTCCTCAAGCACTAAACACTGCGTTAATGGCTGGTTTCTTGAAAAATTCAATGAAGACAATTAAGCACAAAAAGCAAGTAGAAGAGGAGCTAGAAGATGGAAGTAGAAAGGTGGAAATAGTGGAAATTGAAAAACAAACCAATCCTGATAGATTGCAGCGCGTCCCGTGGGATGATGAATTGTCGTGGAAAATTTTGAAGTAACAATACAATGGATATCGTCGTGAAAAAAGTCTGCACTTTACGCAGTACTAATGCAGTGGATATTAGCATCGGGACAAGTCTATCGAAGTGATAATGCAACCAACGCATCAGTAGCGGGAGAATTTCGGAATCGTCGTATAGGAATTGATGTTGCGTCAAGAGTGTGTAACATGGCGTCCAAACTGTTACCGGAGCATTGAAATATCAACGGAAACGATTAGAGTCCCGAATGTTATACTTTAAATGATGTACAAACTTGGATTAAGACTGGCTGTTGTGATACTATCCGTTCAACCAATAACCAATATTTCTACAAAGTCCTATTGCACGACTACTCAAGGATCTCCGTAGATATCTGTAGTTGCTCACTCAGCTATAAACATTTCTTTTTATGTCCTTCCAACAGAGTTCCAATTACATCTACAAAGGACACTTCTGAACTCCATAGAAATTCGAGTTACTAAACTTCTCTTACTTTAATCTCATCATTACAACGCACCTCCTTTTGTCACATCAAAAGTTCCAATTAGGGGATGCTCTATCTTAGGCAGTTCATCTCATCACCCACCTTCTAGACTATCACACACTTCCACTGTGTCAGACGCAGCGACACAGGTAATTGTAGACCTGATCACCTGCAAGATCACCATCAGAGTTTGTGATGCTCACCAAAAGCCCAGCTACCACATAAAGTTGGTTGCTATTTGGCACTATTACCACTAAGATCACCAAGATGTCATTATTCAGCACACCAGGCTCAACCACAATGAATAGAACAGCATACCAGGAAAGGAAACATTCCATCCCTTCAACACATTGGTCTCTGGCAACTGTAGTTTACAGTCAAATGCTGCTGGAGAAAGCCAACCCACTTCTAGTAGCTTCAGCAGCAGCAACTGGTTTTGTCCATAACGCAGGTCTTGCAGCAGGCAATAACCTCATCAGTGCAAAGAACTTGCACTCTACAAGGCTGACATAGAGCTGCTACATACCCCTCATGACCTGAAAGTGGAACAAGTGGTATTGTTTGAGAAAGTCAGCTCAATGGGTTGGGACAAGGGCATTCAAAACATTATTGTTGTCATCATGACAATTGTACTATTGATATAATCTCTGAGCATGGTCAAATTGACCATCATACCCTCATGATTCCCTGCAAAGATTTTGTGGAGCAGGCAGGATCCTGAGGTCAGCAGCAAGCTGATCACAACAATTAGCAATTGTGGTGGTGCATCAACATTACACTCGCATTGAAAGCTAAAGCCAATGTGCTATCATGCAACAATGGCTACAACATCAACAACAAAAGCACTAGGAAGGTATCCCCTTTTTCCTTGACAAAACAATCATGCCATTTGCTACCCTCAATTCAAATGATACAAACAGGTAATTGACAGCATAAGACCTAACGAATTAGTCATTTTGCAAAAAGGGAAAAATTAAAAACTCACACATACCTCCTTCTGAATATCATTACATATTTTCTCACAAGTCCTCACCCTGATCCCAGCTTACAAAGAAAACAAAGACTCCACCAACTGCACTCTCAGCATCAAAGCATGCCTCCACATAAGTCAACAAGATCATAGTTCAAATGCCTAACCCTCACAAAACTTCTCCCATGAACACTGATGTGGTTCTGATCTAATTCTATTTTCCTATGAATGTCCTCATTGCCATGTGGAATATTTCTTTCTCCCAATTTCAAATTGGATTATCTAGAATTATGCTCTATCCCATTGTGAAGACCTCTCCAAACTTGGCACCACATATTATTGCATATGGTGTTACGTGAAGATTGTTGCAAGGGACTTACCTTTTTGCTTAATGGGATCCTTCAAGGTATGTGGCATCAGCCAGGCATTCTGTACTATGTACCCACTCAAATCCCAATTCTATATTCTCTGTGTTTGTGGCACTTCCATCAATGGCATTGTCACTGCAAAATTCAAGTACATGGTGCTGATACATTTGAGATTGACTTGTCTGTTGCCACACCACCTTCATTCCTTTTAGATTGTATGCTTCTGGCCCTGTTGATCCCACAAAATTGGGTGCAAAAACGTCACTGGCAGCATCTAATTTTAAATTGACAAGGAAGCAAAAAATTAATGGGGATTGATATTATTAAAATAGCCATACTAGATAAAGGCACAGATGCCCCTACATTTTTGTATGGCTGAGTACCCTGATTATGAGGCTGTCTTTGCTGGGGCACTCATGCTTTAACATTATCACAGTCCCAGGTTGTTCTCCTTTTCTTGACCCCATCAAACTTATTATCAGAGAGAATTTTGTCAATACAGACAAGCAAATTACAAATGTTTCTAAGCGAGACAACAAGCCTGCAGCTTCAAGTTTGTTCACTTACTGTCACTTGTAGATGTCCCCCCAAATCAGATGACTCTGCAATGGAAGCCAAGGACATGCTAACCAAGCTAATTTGATGATATTACTGGCTAGGCCTCCTTCATTTTGAACTTTTTAAAATGGCAAATTGCACATGTACCACCACCAAAGTGTGCATGGTATTTCTTCAGCACCATGGAAAATTTCCTTTGCAAGCCAATGTCATTATCATTTTAAATGACTTCTCTGCAATCCTCATCATCAATATGTGTCTGTCAGCTAACTACAACCTACCCATGTTGGTTCTAGCACATAAGTACTGGGGAATCTTATCACTCAGAACTTCATGGCTGAAGACATTTTTGGTGACCATTTTTTGTGCCTTATTTACACGTACTTCATGCAGAATTTTTCCTTAGACAAGACTATCAGAGCAAGTCAAGTCATCACTCTCACAACACAGCATCATCATTTGACACAACTACCTTGAGAATGGCCAATTTGCTGACAATGGGTTTGCTATCCACTGTAAACAGAAAAAATCAGATGTTTACTGTAGCATCAAATCTCATTTCAAAAATGGCAATTCCAAGAAGGCCGTGTTTAACCTCTGTGAGAGTGCCCAAAAATGACTTTTAAATTCCATGGAAAGCTGGACTAAAGCTGTCCATTGTGGCAATATAACTTTAACTTTTCAGCTCCTATTCATCTATTTTGAAGACATTCTCCAGCACTCCAGTAATGCTCAACATAAATTGTCTCCACACTTTTCAACATCCAATTTTATTCCTTGACAGCAACTTGGCTTTTGGGAACCAGATTCCCAAGTAGTTCCCATGACCAGGAACAGGAATGAACTTAGGACCTAGGCCTTATCTTTTTCTGAAGGTTAATTTAGTTTTGAATCTATAAAAAAGGTTGTTATTTCGAAAGTACCACTGCAAGTACAATGGTTTTAGAAATAGCAAAATGTGACAAGCTTGATAACACAGCACCAGTGCATACCTGGAATAGGCTGGTTGGCCTTTCACATTTGGACATTACTCCCATAATATATGTGGGCAAATTCCACATAGCAACAATGACAAGAGCCTCTATTACAAAAGAGTAAACTTGTTTGAATTGGAACCTGTCATTATTATGAGCCTATCTTGAAACAGAGTGGCAGTGCTATCAGTGTTCATGGCCTGAATCCATGTTTGGAATCAAGTATCCCCACTTTTGAACAAGGTGCCAACTACAACCTTACTTTGAATCAGATGGATCCCACTTCTAAACTATCCACAGAACTTAAGGGATCCATATAAAACCAAATCTTGCAGACATAGGGAAAAGGTGTACAATGTCATGTATGGATGAATTGCTCAACATTATTTCCACAGATGAAAAGATTTGAACTACATGGCATAGAAAAGCATTGAGCCTTCTACATTGCAAGATGTAGAGCATGATTACTACCTCAAACTTCAAGAATTAACGTTGCAATTGCATTCCATGCAAAAATGATGGGCAACATCATATACATGCATCAGACCATTCAATGTCAAGATGTTGCATAGTTCATAAAGGCCGTGATAAAACAAGCTAATTTGAAAGTTGAAAAGAAGTATTGGATACTCATCAAATGCAGCAATTCACCTGGAAATGCCAATGCTATTGCAACAGTGTGGTCCTATGCAACAAAAATGTAACCTCACTACAAATTTCATTGCAATGACCAAGTACAAAGCAAGGCTCAACATCCATGATGTAAAGTAAGTCTATAGAATGAACTGCTATGAAAAATGATACGCCATCAGACTAGTAATTACCTTGTATAAATCCTTAAATCTTCCACACAGAAATCCATAGTTGCTGACTAAGCTGCAAACATAGATTTTTATGTCCTTCAAACTGAGTTCCAATCACATCTGCAAAGGGCACTTCCAAACTCCATTTTAACTCATAGTTTTTGAATTGTCACTAACTTCAATCTCATCTCGTCAACAAACCTATTTTTTTTTTTTTTCTTACTTTCAACTAGCCCCCACAGGTTCAAGTTCGGGTATGCCCTGTCTCCAGCAGTTTGCTCCTGAGATCTCATGACCCACCTTTTGTAAAATTACAGCTGTGAGCGAGTGTCACTAAACTATTTTGCACCCGCAACGACAAAGAAACAGGTGTAGCATAATATTATGAACAAAAAGGAGTGCGATTGAATCTTCGACACCTCTAATAACGACATGTTTCAAGTAAGTATATCAAATCTTTTTTTGTTATTTTTATTTTTCAATTGATTTGAATTGTAGATTAACGTGTTGATTACTCTAGAACAATTTGAAGCCTCCTTTCTTCTCCAATTCTTCAACCTTTCCTGTCCTTGGATTGAAAATCACTGTACGAACCTCTCGTGCATCCATGACTTGCTTTTGAATCATCTCTCTCCTCTCTTGAAGTCTTTTCTGTTCTGCCTCCCGTTCTTCCTGGAAAGCCTTCAATTCCAATTTGGCATCTTCTTTGAAACTTTTGCGCTTGACCAATATAGTCTTCAAATCATCCTCTTCAAGAGCCCCCAACCAGATTGCAAATTCTTCTCTAGTGCTTCTGCCTGGAATGAGAACTTCTGAAGCCAAAAGTTCACTTCCCAATAATTGCACGTCTCCCTCGTCCATTCCAGGGCACTTCGAGCGAATGACAGCGAATGTAGGCTCAAGTCCGGAGACAAAAGCCTCCAGTGCTTCATTCTGAGCTGGATCGTCACTTCCAAATCGTGGGACAATATATGCCAAAAGGTTAACCTTATCCTCAGGTGTCATTTTACCTGTTAGCTTACCAACTGGCGCCCAAAAATCGGCAGATGGCTTCCTAAGTCCGAGACCTTCACAAAAAGGTTTGACTCAAGTTAGCACTTACAAAACGACAACAATTAAAATTGAATCGATCCCTCACGAATGTGCATAGACAGGGACATCAAAAAAGGACTCACCCATTTTCATATTCTTGATTTGTTCATCATTTCCATCAAAATCGGGATCTCCTAGTAGATCTCATTAGGATGGACCAATTTGCATTTACTTTCAGCATGCAAGCGGTGCTTGCATGCTGAAAGTAAATGCAAATTGGTCCATCCTAATGAGACTGCTGTAAATTTTTGGGAGGGCATCGAAATGCTGCAGCATTTTTTTCTTCGCTTCTTCTGTTTGAAGCGCATCATAAGCACGAGCCAATCTGGGAACAACAAGTTTTTTATCGCGATCCTCCAAAGTCGGAAGCATCCACATCTTGGATTTGATGAATCCCTCAACGTCATCTTCATCGACTTCTTCAACAAGGTAGTTCTTTCTCGCTTGAACAACATACGCTCCGCACGGTCCATTGTCTTTTTTTCCTAGCTTTGACAACACATTTTCGTCATCCTTCTTCGCCTCTTCAGGAGAAATATCGAACCCCTTGAGCCCCTCCCATCCCTCTCCAGCACTAAATTGAAAGAATGACCCACAGACCCACATGTGTTGATCGTCAGTCATATCACGCCATTGTTTGGTAAACGCTTCATCGAACTTCTCCACGTATGCATCTTTAGAAAGGAAGGGAACAATCATTATTCCGCCAGGTTTCAATGCCCTCCAAGCCGATCTAAGTGTGTCAATTTTGCATTCATGAACCGAAAACATGTTAGCCCAAATTGTGATTGACGAAGATTGTCATATATATTTTCAAAGAAAACTTACTTGAACACCTCTCTGGGATTGTTGAGGAAATCAATTGTATTCGCCATTATGACAGCATCGAAGGTATCGTTGCCTAGATTAGAGAACTCGACAGATTTAATGCCTTCATCCACTACGACGTCATTGAGATCAATTACATATGATTCCGTGATGGATGGATTTTCTTCCATTTGCTTTTTCACTGCACCAACTCCAACGTGACGGCTCAATTTCAAATCATCAGGAAGATATGATTCCTCTGCTGCGCCAAGTTCAAGAACTGACATACCATCTCGGAGATAAAAGGAGTAGTGTCTATTGTTCAACGAAGGCCAAGTTAGAAACTTGCACTTTAGAAAAAAGAAAGATCAAACGAATTTGCTCACTTTTTGATTTTCTCCGCAACCTTTGGATCGAGGTCTGTTTTGATACTGCTATTTTCCTCCCAATATTTTAACGAATTGAATTCGTTTTCATCTTCAGCAGCA
Source organism: Conticribra weissflogii (assembly GCA_036940025.1). Lineage (NCBI taxonomy): Eukaryota > Bacillariophyta > Thalassiosirophyceae > Thalassiosirales > Thalassiosiraceae > Conticribra > Conticribra weissflogii. The sequence continues at coordinate 1,116 of JALLPE010001291.1, read as the reverse complement.
TCAGGCGAAGGCATCTGTCCAGTCAACATGTTCAATGGGGCAGCTTGATTTTTTGCATTCATTTCACTCCTACGCTTGAAAAAGTTGGAGTCATACGGCCATACAGGAGGCCATTTCCAGGCGTTGGCACCGACACGTAGTCCCGGTGCTTCATTTTTCGCTTCGTTGGCTGCAGCCATAGGCATTTTCTTTTTTTCCTGCTCTTCCTTCATACGACGGATCATGGGCCCAATGATGAGAGTTGGCGGAGCAAATGCATGAAGCGCAGTGTCGGAAGACTCTGCAGTTGTCCCCATTCCTCGCGATATTATTGCTGGGGAGAATGCATGAGTGGAAGCTGATATGCAGGCAACCAGTGCAACAGAAAATCGTTTTGACAGTGTCATGGTATCCCAAAAAATACACAATCCCAAGTGATTACGTGAACATTTGTTGGAGTTTCAAGGTGTGGCCGATGAATGTCTTCCTCAAAAATATTTGATGGTAGGAAGTAGTCAAGGAGAGAAATGATAATTATATTATATATTATTATCCTGGTTGACTACCAAATCGATGTCTGATAGTGTAGTGTGTAGTGTTATCCGTTTCGTTGTTTTTTGTTTTCTCTCTAACTCTCTCTCTATCAAGATAATACAAGGGACAAGAAAACACAATCAGATTACTTCATTCTGGTACCAGTATTAAACTACTTTGAACATGTTTCATTCACGTAATAATAAAAGAAAAGTTCATTCAAAGACATCTCACTGCAATAGAGCTCGAATATCGAGAAAAAAATTCATTTCCATCACTATCTCTATATCAGTGGGTCCAGAAGAACACTTTTTTGCTCAGGGTTTTTGTCCTGAGGAGCGAAAGGTAATATCTAGCACTAATTTGACCTTTGTCGCGACATACCATGTTTGTTTTAAACATATTAAGCCCGTGATTTTTAAAAACAACACTGAAGGTAAGGGAATTAAGGACAGAAAGACAATTTATTGCATTTAATCCCTTTTGTGTAGTCTACGAAGAAAATTTGATATTGTTTGAAATCTAAGGGCCTTCCTTGTCAAGGTTCAAAATTTTTTTTGAAAAATAAAATAGACTTCTAAAAAATATTTCTTGGGGAGGGGT
>JALLPE010001290.1:0-11285 GCA_036940025.1 Conticribra weissflogii | reverse complement strand
GAAATTGAACAAGAAGGAGGAGTAACATACTTTGGAAATGAAACAATTGGAAACGATGCACGGAGGGTTGCAAGTCGTAAATGGAAATTACTTACAATACATACCTATTGAGTGACGTATTAGAGAGAGGGATTTTGGCAAGGCTAGGTACTTTGATGATTTGGGGATTACACGACAACCAAACTAAATGATACCTATTTGAACTAATTTTTGTTTACGTCTATAAAACAAAGATTATTCATGGAGAGAAAATCTTGGACGTATCCCATCACTCTGACATACTAAATCAGATCTGTTTCAGAAATGTAGTTGTTCCACATTAGGAAAAAATGCTATCCGTGGCTTCAGAGCTTTTATATCGGGTTCTGCAATTTGCAGCAATTCACTATATCACTGATTTTTTATGTAAGTGGAAGATTGTGACTGCTTCATGAGGTCGGAGTCAGGAACATATCCAACAATTGTGGAGAATCTTGATCGAGCTTGATGGGGAGTTTGAGGTTAGACCTTGGAGATCGGCGCTCTTGGAGTTGGAGAGCGCTCTGCGCTTTTTGCTCATATTTTTTTTGTGTAATTACAGCATGAAATAATATAATAGTGAGCCCTTTGCGTGTGGATCTTTGAGTTTGAGGTTTAAAAAGACCCAAGCTATGGTACATTGGTGTAGCTAGGGTACATTGGCACCACAATACCACGGTACAATATGATGCAAACATCCATTGGACATGACGAACTGGCCACATAGGACCCCACGAGGAGGACATTGGATTGGCGATAATTTTTACTTCATTGATATGTAGACATACCGATAAAAAATCGCTAATCCGGTGTCTTCCAGGCCGTCAAGCATCACGCATTTATATTTGCACACCGCGCTCTGTCGCATCGACAAATTTGAACAAGAAAAATTCCGGAAATTCTTCCATTTTTCACAATTCCGATCAAGATTGCAAACTCCTGCACATATGATCCAATCTGGAAGTTCATATCATTTTATTGAACATTCCAACGATGAGTAGTACCATATCAAACTGGAGGGTGATAGTTGATAGCTCTTCTTAATTTGACGATCCCTCCTGGATTCCTGATATTTTGATCATTTCTATTCAGTCCCTCAATTGCTCGCTCCCATTCCCATCCCTTATTACGTCGATGACAATCTTGAAGCTTAATTTGCCAATAGCATCACGTTCCGTCAAAATGAAAATGTTCACAAACGCGAATGTTGATTGCGCATTGTCGAGGAATTCCGCATTTGTATCCACCGCCCCATCCTTCAAGCAAACTGTCTTCAAGTACGAATGTTTGACGAGAGACCAGAACAGCCGAGTGACTACTAAATTAAGCGTTTTCGATGACCCAGCGAGCCAAATCGAAGATTACTGTTATTCGAATCAGTTGAAAAATGATGCTCATTTACTTTCACCATTTGGACGCGGTAAAACAAACTGTGATCAACACGACAAACATATCCTTCCTGCAAATAATCGTCCAAAGAAGAAGAAGAACGGGGCATTTGTGGCTGTATCTCTATTATTCTCAGCAGTGCTGATATTTGGAAATTTAGCAGCGGGTGGATCTGAGGCATCGGCGGCGACTACATCTCGTCCAAACGAGGCTCTTGGAGTGGATAAATTGACATATACGGACATGACTCCCCAACTATCGACTTCTTCCATTACTTCAGACGCTTTATTTCAGTCTCTTTCAGCTAATCTGATGCAGAGATCCGAAACATATTCTCAATCTCCCACTCAAAATAGACGACAGAGATATTGGGATGCACAGGAAAAAGGAACTCTCGAGGAACGAGCTTTGGCAAATGAAAAACTGATTGATAGTGCTGTATCTACAATAAACACTATGTATTATGATGCTTCAGGAGGCTCCAATTTTGATCCTCGAGAATTCTATTCAAAATGGAAGGATTTCAGACTCGCCAGCAGGGACAATTTGATTGGCATAACCGACAAAAATGACCCATTAATTGCAGATAACGCGTTTGCAACGAGAGAAAATGCGGTCAAAGCGTTAAAAAATCTAGTTTCGTCTCTCAACGATCAATACAGCAAATACTTGACGAGAGAGGAATTAAGGGAAGAGCTGGAAGAAAGAAACGATGGATTCTTGGGTCTTGGCGCGCTTGTTGAGGAGCCTCCGTTGCCCACGGCATCTTTTGACCCGATGCAACAGCGTCCTTTGCTTCCGAGTCGGACAAAAGCAAAAGATATTGATTCAATTTTCTCTCTTGATAAGATCGCAAGTCGTGGGTGGTACGGTCAATGGGACAAGCTTCCTGCAGGTGTTGACCGTTTTACTAGCTTCTTCAGATATCCTGTCAAGCACACCAAGGAAGTATTCGCAAGCAACAAATCTAATAATGATGTGCTCACGTTAAAGGACGCCTCCAATCTGCCCGTTGTTAAAGCAATTGTACCTGATTCTCCTGCTGAACGCGCTGGAATAGTCGTTGGGGATCGCATTGCTTCGGTTGGATCATTTCAATTCACAGGAATGACCAGGTCTCAAGTAAAATCTACCCTCGAAAGCAAATTCCATGGTAATTTGTTCATCATTTGTTGAATTCGATCTTAGTGAAACATGACACATTGCACCATATTAATTTGTCTCTTTTTTGTTCGGATATGCGTAGCGTCAGTTTACTTTGGTAGAGCCGACCTTACCATTGCAAAACCAATAGTAGCGAGAATTGACTTGAATGAAGTAGGCCGCAAAATCGATGCCAATGGAAATTTTATTCATGAACAGTATGTCTTCGAAGATGGTTGGTATCGCCCAAATGTCTCGTCGAATCAGATTGCACCGATTGAGCAAGTTCTCGGTTACAAATTATCACGTGTGAAGTCGATTCCAACAACTCTCACTGCAGGTCCATTCCACCCGGAGGATGTCGAAGCCAATTCCTTGCAACGTTCGGTATCATCTTCCGGCGCAGTTGCTGACTCATATACATTGGTCAGTGCAAATCAAGACCAGCCACACAAAAATCCTTCTCTAATCGGTGGTGATGCCATAGTTCACTATGAATTGTTGACGCCGAAAGACAGCATATTTCAACGAATCACTGGGAATCCTCCGCAACCCGTTGGGTATATTCGCCTCACTCGATTCTCCAAAACGTCGACTGCTGGATTTATAAATGCCATAAATCAACTGGAAGACGCCGGAGCCAAAAGTTATATTTTAGATCTTCGAAACAATTGTACGAAGAGATATACGTTTTTAATCAATCTCATTCCATATCCATTTGTTTTCTAACTTTCATTTTACCGTCTTGATCAAATATTGTTTTCCATCCATTCTAAACAGATGGTGGTGTCATCCAAGAGGCAATGCTTACGGCCTCTACACTTCTTCGAGACCCTCATTCAGTTTTGTGTTACACTCTTAACAGTCGAGGAGGTTTCCGACCTCAGGAGAATATGGAATATATTGTCGATAAGCGTTATCCTGGCTATTTGCTGTCTTCGGAACCAAGGACCGTGTCGCGTGATCAAGTAAAAAGAGAGCATCCTGAGTATTTGGAAGAAGGTGGTTGGTCATCACCGACATCATATGCAAGTTTAAATGAATTAAAGCTGACCAGAGGAATAAAGCTAGCACATGCTGCGTCTTTGGATTATTGGAAAACGACAGAAGATGCAATGGTTGGGGATGCAGGTCTACAACGTTCTATTGCAGGTTCAGAAAACATTCCTGAGAAGCGACCTGTTGACCTTGATAAAATGGCTGATGCGATTGCCCGTGGATCTCAAAAAAAGCTTGTTATTCTCATTAACGAAGGTACAGGTGAGCATTTACCTATTATCGTTTTCATTTTAAGATTATGTGGAAGATCACTGAATATCCATTCTTTCGGATTTGAACTATTTGTGCTGATTTGGAATAGCCTCTTCTGCCGAGGTATTTGCGAGTGCCCTACATGATAATGGAAGAACTGTAGCTCTAGTGGGGACCAAAAGCTTCGGGAAAGGTTTAATTCAGCACACTTTTCCTATGCCAGACGGAGGCGGTCTCAGGTTAACTGTTTCCGAATACTTAACTCCACTCCTACATCATGTGACAAAAGTTGGCAGCGCCAAGTTCGACAGTGGTATTCAACCCGACATTCGTTGCGAAAGTAGACAAGGAATACCAAAGAATGTAGGTGCAGATTTATGTGTTGGGGTGGCATTGGATGTGCTAGAGAGCGCTACGAAAGGTGGATAGCCTCTCACTTAGGAGTCTATCCAGTGCCTTTCTTGCGTGTCATGAAAATATTGTAAGATTCTTACTGCCCAAAACATGTTGTGTTATAGACATTTTGAACAAGTGTCGTGAACGCAATATTTAGGTTCCTGAACATAATGTAAAATTCCGTGCGCCCTTAGACACTTTTCATCAAAACAAGATTTCTATGAAAACTCCTCATTTAAAACGTGCAGATAGGCAATCATCACAATGATGAATCTAAATCGCATTGATCCTTACCCCCAGTCCATGGGAAATGCCTCAGACAACACTGGATAAGATTCGAAATTCACTTGCAAACGTAAAGATATGTGTCAAGTCTTGAGCACCAACGTGAGTGTTAGATGGCTGACTAAACGCTTTAGGAGCGCTCGGGGATCTTTTTGGATCGCGTTCAAATCAGATCATTGCATTTTTTGCATTCGTTTCACATCTTCATTTCGTGTCGGCGAGGCCAACCTCGCAAAACAATTACGGGCAACGATGGAAGAATCGTGTTCTTTCGAGCCCAAATCACAGCTTCGGGATCGGTTTGCTCGAGAAAATCCTATTCGCGAGCTGACTTGGTCTGAATGTTCTTTCACTCCTCTCCTTCAAATACAGTCTATTGATATTACAGAAACATCATCATCGTGCTTCGCTGTCACAGCTCTTGTTTTGATTTCGCGAATACCGCATGATTTAAAAATTGGACAGCTATTATTTTCAAGGCATTTATCACTACAAAAGTTCTAGACGAAATGACAAACATTGTTTCCAATCAGCAATTTTTACAAGCATTTCAAATCCGAACGTCCTAAGCACCCAACACGATTTCGAACGAGTTAAACACCTTCAACGTTGAGTGTACGGCTATGTTTGTGAAGTCATATGCTCTAACTACTATCAAAAGTCCCAGGCATTCTTAGACTCAAACCCGTCAATCATCCGTTCTAACCAATGGCACATATCTCACACCCAAAACCCGATAAACCTTAAAATCGTCTTCCGAAAAACTAATTTTAGAATCGTCTCGACCAACACCGACCACGCCACCATCATCCCCCACTCTTTCCACTCTGTATAGATATTGCACTCCTCCATCCGGCCCCACCGGAATCACCATCACACCACCAACTGCCAATTGAGCCATTAAATTCTTGGGAAATGTGGCAGCCGCCGCGCCGACGTGGATTGCATTGTAAGGAGCACTGTGAACGAGAGAAACGAGAGCGCGACTCACGGTCAGATTGGAAACATTGGAAGGAACGTCTCCATTTTTGCGACTAATACAGGTATCATATTATGACACTCACCCTTCGGGATATCCTTTCCAACCATCCCCCACCATGACTTGGACGGTATTCGACTCGAACAAATCTCCATCCTCTTTCATGATATTCTTCCTCGACATTTCGACCAACTGAGGAACGACATCGATACCGAACACCTTCCCCTTATTCAATTTGGGCTCCACCCGTTCCTTCTCCACCATGCGCCCGAAGACCGAGACCAAGTATCCCGAACCGCATCCCACGTCCAAAATGCTCAATGGCGCATCGGGTTTGTGTTTGGAAAATTGAAGCAGCGGCGGGAGTAAATCTTCCAAGACGTGGGCGTGCATGTGAGGTGCGGAAATGGTGGCTCCGTACCCGATGGGCTGGGGGAATCAATGACGAGCGAAGTGCGAATGTTCGAAATTCAGAAGTTTGACATGACAAGGGATTTCGAATTGGGGTCGTTTGCTTACCTGAGGAGCGTCGTCATAAGCGAATTCCGGATCGAGAACGTAGTTTTTGCGGTCTACTTTGAGAAGGGCTTCTTTGCATATGGGACTCCTGGCAATCCCGGCCTTTTGGAAGAAGACAAAATTGCATTTCGCGGTTATGCGACGGAGGGTGAATGAAATGGGTCGGGCACGGTGGGAGAGAGTGGCGGAAAACGAATCAGATTGTTCAGACACAATGTAAATAGTAGTACAATATTGATGACATTATTGGACGACGACGTGTTCGTGTTGCAAATCGCCGTGAACACTCACCGAAGCGAGCTTCTCGACCATTTCCCGATGCGTGCGTCCGTGACACATCCAAGCTCTCATTAGAGGTTTGGGGACCTGGTGGGAATTGTTATTGTTGTTGTTGTTGTTGTTGTTGTTGTTGTTGTTGATGTATGCTAAACTTTTATTTTCTGCCGCGCAAACAGAAGACGATGCAGCAAGCACTTCTCGTGGCGACGATAGAAAGATAAGGAGGAACAAGAGAAAATTGATGCGTTTGAATGGATGGTTATATTTGATACGTAGCCAATTGTGGCTGAGAGTTGTCTTTTCCATTTCTATTGCCTAGGTATCGAATGCAATTGGGAAGTTGTCAAATGAGTGTCAAATAATATAAGACATATAAGCATGCTGAAGGGGGGCAACCACTTACTTCTTTCATCCACCATGATTTTGAACAAAAGAGATGATATGCTGTTTTTTAATTGATTTTAACACATATTATTTTTGTGTTGATGGATTATCATCATCAAGCGAGTAATGAGAACCCCCCCTGCCCCCGGCTCGACGAAAAAGTAGTATGGTAGCATAATGCTATTAAAATTATATTGTTACTTTACGGATGTTGAATACGACCTGAACTCTTCATTTCTCATAAATAATTTTGCAATTTTGAAGTAGGATACAGTACAACTCTACGTAAGGAGTGAACCTAAAATGTTGACGATTTTCGTCCCTGCCATCTGGCCACGCAGATGATGGAGTCACCTTTAGATCTTCTTTATGATGTCATAAAAAATATATATTTTATGAAATCATGATTTTGTCCAATAGAAGATTCGTATCTGACATTCGGGAATTTTACTATTCGGGACAAGTACGTGGCAAACTCTTCGAACGCGAGAATTGATCACAACAAGTCGTGTTCACCACATGTAAATTTCCTCTCAACTGCGAAACAAAGGTGGTACCCAAAATCACCAACCATACCTACTCAATACAATCCTCACTACCCTCTCCAATACCAAGAAATAGATTTCATCCAATAAGTTCACAACCATGACAGCCGCCACCGCCACCCTCCTCCACGACCCGTGGTCCCAACACCACAACCACTACTCCCCCACAGAAACCTCCGCCCTCCTCGACCTCCTCTCCGTCGACTACCTCGTCGACTCCCACCACGCCCCGCCCAAAGAACACCTCCTTCTCCAAGACCTCTGGAACGTCGACAACCAATTCCGTCGCTTCGACGACTACGAGCACAACGACGCCCACGTCCACAAAGACGCCTTCCTCGATTTGCTCGCCACCGATCAGGAAGTCGATCGCGCCAATCGCTCGAAGGAGAAGATGCCCGAGGGGCATTACGCCTCTTCCAAGGCGTTACACGATCCGTACCATCCGAGGAAGGACGACGATTCCATCGAGTTGTGGACGGGAGTCTATGCCGCGAACAACGACGGGGCGAGGGGCAGTTCTCACGGGGAGCTTCTTCGCGATAATAAGATTTTGATGCATCTCCTCGCCGTGGACGAGAGCGTCGACGATCGGAAGAAATGGACGAAGGACGTGGAATCGGATGAATATGCCTTGATCGGGGATTTGCACGAGGTGGATTTGGAAGTGGGGGCGGCGAAGAGTCGAGCGTTGTTTTTGGAGGATTTGCAGGGGTTGTTGGACGTGGATCTTTTGGTGGATGGGAAGAAGAAGGTGGAGACGCAGGGGAAAGGTGGGAAGAGGGCTATTTTTTCTGTCAAGGAGAAGTATAAGGCCAAGGTTTCGGACAAGTATTCTGCAAAATGAGAGGGCTCATGTGTATGTAATGCCTCTGATCTCATTTGCAAATGTTTGCGCGCTGCCACGGTAGAAAAATTCCAAATACTTCTTCTCGAAAACGTTCGAAATAACAAATAATATTTACACTTAAGCCCTATTGATGTTTGAATCAAACGATGAATCGCATGCACACAGATAATAATAAATGATGGACATGATTTCACACCAACAAAAACAATTATATTCTGTCGCGTTCGATAAAGAAACGACCATCACGAGGCAACCGCAACTTTTTCCGCGGCCGGAGACGGCTCCACCGCAACGGGCAACGGCTTCGACGGCACCTCCGGCATCACGACATCGTCCTCCTTCTCTTCCACCTTTTCCTTCCCTTCCACATTCTCTCCCGCCTTCCTTCCCCCCTCTTCCAACCTCACCTCCTCCTCCAACGACTCCAACTCCCTCAAAACCTCCTCCTCCCCCATCTCCCCCACGGCCCTCAACCCCTCCTCTCCCAAAGCCTCCCCGATCCTCCTCTCCACCTCGCTCTGATCCCTCACCTCGTCCATCAGATCCAAAACGTCCTCGATCCCCACCTCCCGATGCAAAATCTCCAAAGCATCCTTCCCCCTCCTCATGGCCGCAATGACCTCGTTCTCGTTCTGCTTCTCCGAAATCTTATCCACCATCCTCAACACGTTCAACAGCTGTTCCTCCACCCGATCGGCCTCTCGGAGTTTGTGCTTACGGAGTTGGAGGAGCCGCAGGGCCATTTTGGTATCGTCGTTCGAGTGGAGGGTTTTGGCGCGGGCGGTGAGTTTGGCGGCGTCGAGGGCGAGTTTGGCGCGGTATTTGGTGAGGCGATCGCGGGAGTTTTTGAGGTCGAGGACGGCGCGGTCGAGGGGGGTGATGGTCGCTTTTTTGGGGGTGGTGGGGGTGGATTTGGGTTTGCTATGGAAGCCACCCATGGTGGTGGTATTTTTTGGTTGTGGTGGTAGTAGTAGTTGCTATTGTCGTTGTCGTTGTAGTAGTAGTAGAAGTGGTAGTAGTGGTTGTTGTTGTAATTTGAATTGTTGTATTCAAGAGAGGCGACGAAGATTTATTTCTCTTATTCTTCGGTAATGAATGTAGTTTGTGGTAAGTTAATTTTTGAAGACGATGCTGAGGTTGGCTTTGAAATGAGGCGAGGTGGAAAAGTGCTGCCGGTCTGTTCGTTTGCTTGCTGGATCGGAGCCTGGCGAGCGAGAGGGAGCAAAATATTATGGTTTTTCTGTGTAATGGGGGTTGCGCGTGTTTTAAAGTGTTTTGATGAGCGTTGGAAGCTGTGAATTCTGAAAATATTATGATGGACCGCTCCCAAAACAGAAGATCCTACTTCCACCAAAACAACATATGACAAATAACGACAAACGACGAACGACAAACAACAAACAATTCTTCATTTGACCGTTACAAACACAGAGTCCAGAGGGCCACCTCAAGGGACCGTTCTGGATTGGGGTGATGGACAAACAATGATTTTTGAAGGTGCACATACCATCTGCAACCAAGTTGCCAGCTTGGAGAGCTAATTTTGTTTGGAAAGTCAGCAACAATTGAAAGTTAATGTAGCAGGTTTGATGCTTAGTCTAGTAAATAGAATAATTTGTGCAGTAAACCAAAACACTATCAACACATTCATCAGTTGGAAACAAATACAACAAACATCGCCAATTACCATGAAGATCTGACCATCATAATTGGCAGATGATGGAAGGAGATGCCGACTACAACCTCATTTGGGAGACCCTGCCGGGGGCAGCACACATTCCCCAAACACAAGTCAGAGACAATCCGATCCAAAATACCCAAACTGCCACCATAATCCCTCTAAACATAGGACCAAGGGAGGGCAACATTGGCTCCAATACCCATTGCCAAGCAACAACCACTACCTCAACAATCACAAAATCAGTCTGGCCTTGTGTCATAGGCAAAGCGCACTTTGATGGACACAGGGGCACAGGAGGAGTCAGTAGTATTGTTATTTTTGAAGGAACAAGTTGGGCATGGAGGAAATGTGGAAAGAATGCAATTCTGTTTGGATGTCCTCACCCAGCAGCAATTGGTGATGTTTGCATTCATGTGACATGATGCACCCTACATCAACCTCCTTGATTCAGGGGCAACATTCAACATATGAGGTGAAGATCCAGCTTGGAGAAAATGAATATATTAGATTCGTAGGCAAGTTATCAGATTATCAATGACTGCAACCAGTCATCTTGCCATGGATGTGGATGAATAAATATGTGTTAAATGATGCTGTTGCTATGATGACATCTTATGCCAACAATGTTATCAAAGGAAAATTACCCTTCCTTTCCAGCAACTAAAAGTGGAATTACTCCTCCAATGGTATGTGATGGCTATGCAAAGAGAGTCACCAGGAAAGAGTTTGTTGATTGTACAATCCACCGCAGCAACATTGGGTAGTGCCTGATTCCATCAATGGTCTCATCAATGCATCACGCCAGCTGTGGGCATCAATACAAGGGGCACTCAACCACAAAATGCCAAATATGGGCAGCAACAACAACATACAGTGGCTTCTACTATGCAACACAACAAGGAATCGACATGTTCTGCTTCCAAAAATGGAGACACTAATCAAGGAGATAGAAAAATATATGACTGGTATGAGGTGGCAAAAATCAAGGGGATCTGCATTGCGTCAACCATGGCAGACATTGATCTAATATGGGAGGTCAAGTGCTTGCACTTGATAGGAAAGGCAAATAAAATTTTACATGGTGCTGAATGTTGAATGTTTTACACCTTTTTATACATTTGAATCAGAATCAAACTTTTGCCAGCTTGTTGTCTTCTTGGCTAAGTAGACATGTAAGAGAGGGACATGTTGAAACAGATTTGTCTGTCATCAGCATTATTAGGTCATTATCAAACTTATGTCACGACATGGTATGAATTGCATTGAAATAGTAAATTCGCCATCAATTATTGGTTTTTGCGAGATCTATTGAACTATAAATCGTGTTGGACAACATTTTTGGGATCGATCCAATCTCTTCCATTATTTGTGATAATGATATTATTACCTGCCTTTATTATTTTGTGAGTTGGGTATCGTGAAACATGATAGATAATAAAAGTATCGTAACATTTTAGGCACTATGTATGTCTTTTTGTCTGTATTATTTTCCTGTGAACCATAATATGCAAAAATTCTACTATGTCATTAGTAATATCGATTTTTACAAACAATAGTTCAAGCGTT